>RJWM01003821.1:0-108881 GCA_004363535.1 Dasyprocta punctata | reverse complement strand
TAGCTCACTTACTGTTTACTAACAGTTATAAATGTTAAAATCTTTCCTGTCAACAGGTTGGGGTTCTAGCTATTGAGTCAGTGGGGTCATTTTGTTGACTTTATAGAGTTTTTACAAAGGAGATCAAAGGGATTCATTGCTTTTCAATATATAACTTTATAGGACAGATGGAATCCACCTTGAAAGACCCATGACACTTAAAGCCAGATTATCAAAAGTTTCAGACACTAAAACCTATTAGCTTGCTTGGCCCTTATCCTCACACTGTCAGCACTTTTTAGCTTCATTTATAGGTAGTGGACAGTCCAATTTGAATTTTAACTACTGCCAAAGTTCAATCATGGGTTAGAGGGATGCCCACTGAAATACGGGTTGTTGCAATGATGCTCTGGGTTGGTATGTGGGCTTGCTCTCTGGAGTGGTGCTATCACACAAATGGTCGAGTCACTTGGTTTGAATAAATAAACTACCCAGTTACAGCTTTGGAGAAGAATTCCAGAGGTTAAAAGAAAGATAGTTGGCTAGGTGATAGTATCACAAACCTGTTCTATTTCCGATGAGAAAAGAGCTGGAAATAAAGTTGATTGTTCTTTCATCTTCCAGAAACTACAAAGGAATTTTGTTTCTGCCCACATCTAACACTTGAAATACATATAACCTTTGAGTTTTCCCCTTCAAGCCTTGAAACTAATTGCACTGTTACAAATTAGAATGGTGTATTTGAGTATTCCTATTCTTTCCATCAGTGGAAATAAATGATTTCTGTGCATCCAAACTTTATGAAACCTCTACAAAAATATTCTTTTGCAAAAATCATTTAGATATACTATACATAGTATTTTAATATAATTATTTTATAAATTATGAGTTTAATCATATTATTGTTTGAGGGTAATAAAAATTTAATCTGATGTTTGAAAATATTTTAAGTATAATTAAGTGCCAATTACTTTAATACATACGAAGTCTCGATACTATATTGACTTTTGTATCTACTGTTACGCTAAATGGTGCTACAAAGCAAAATATTTTGGGTTTTCTATAAGTTGACACTTTAGAGTTGCACAATGACTTGATTTTACTTTTCTTATACTTTAAAATAAGCAAGTTGGCTAAGCATTTTCTCAAATAGATACTGCATTTGTTCAATTTTTAATGATTCCTTTATCCATCAACTTTTAAAAAATATATTAAAATAACTGTACATTATTTTTGTAAGAGTGGGAATACTCAAGGCACTAAATTAAGCATATAATCTTTAATTTCTAAAAATTGCATATCTGTCTTTGCCTTTCAAAAATATTTTTTCTGAAACACATGTATGCCCAATTTAAGCTTGATATATTTTCAGGTAATAAAGACTGGTGCCTATACATGCTGTGAAATACTTTAAGCTTAGTTTGCTTTAAATGCAAATTTATTGTCTTTTGTTGTTTTTCACAAAGGTGTCTCTTTTTTTTTTTGCATTTCAGTGAGCAACAAACGTGAGTCCTTTTACTCTATTAATGTAAAATTTTCTTCCCAGCATGTTGTCGGATATAGTCTATAATTGAACACTTAAGCCTTGTAAAACACAGCAGTTTTATTTACCTGCTCTTCTTAGAGCCACCCTTTGAAGAGCACTTTTGTTTCCGTTTCTGTCTTGTGGGGATCCATCAAGAGAAGAGGAGGCTAAAGGCATCCACCTCTCTGACAGGTGTGTCGGTCGGAGGAGCTTCTGTCTTCTTTTGTTGGCAGCTCTGAAAGTGCAGGTGTTGGGCAACAGCATCATCATCCTGTTTGATAGTTAGGCTTTGTATGTGTCAGGTGGGGACATTTACACTAAATCTGAAAGGTGAAAAACCTTTCCAAACTTTGTTGTCTAGGCTGAGAAGCATAAAACAGATTTTTTAAAAAACTCGTTTTAAAGCTGAAAAGATCGGTGTGGCTTTATCTGTCAAGCTTATAGCTAGGAGTCTTGTTTTAACTTGATCATATAAAGAGATAAAGTTTATTCCTTATTAAAAAATAAACATTGAACAGTGTTAAATTAAACCCTAGGTGGTTCTAGCATTTAGCCAAAAGCTCTGGGGCAGCGTAGATGCCTTGCTCCCCTTGGAAAATATGCCACCTTTATGACTCTTGTATTTCTTCAGATCCTTTGGGTTTAACTGTAATTGTACTTTGTTTTTTATCACACTACTTGTCACCTTAAATTAAGATGTATGTAGCACCAGGTCAGAGGCACTGAAAAAAATCTCTCTTTAAAACACAGAAATTATCTTTGGTATCTCTTGGCTGCCCTGGCTCTAATCCTGCTGTCACTTCTCTCCATGATTCATTCAGATAATGTTAACCAGCCGTTGATTTAAAAATCTATCATTGCTGGTGGGATTCAAGTTAGACTTTCTAGTTCTTTCTGAAATAGCCAAAATAATATAATAGTGATTTTAGATTTTTGTGTCCTAATATGGTATTGTCATTCTGCAGTCCAGGTGAAAATTAACTTTTTAATTATGTTCAGGTCTGAGCATGACTCAAAAGAAAAAATCCTTTATTTGCCTTTCATGGAGACATATCCGAAGAGTTTCCAAGGCTCTGTATGACAACAAACATTTTTTGAAGCGTTTTAAATATCATATGCTCCGTTTTTCTAATCAGGTAATATTTCTATCTTACTCAAGAGAAAAGGCCCTGTGGTTCAACAGGTGCCAGTAATATGGCAAATTAAAAAGCGTACCTTCAATTAATCAAATTTATTTATCTCTTAAGTTATAGAAGTTGGTATTAAGGTAAAGATATTTCACGAAAAGACTTAAAAATATCCTTTGCACATTTTTAATATTAAATCTTCCCTATGATGAAAACTAAATCTTGAGTATTCTAATAAAAATGTTCATATGAAAACTGGATAAAAACAAGTATTATAATAATGATAAAACTACTTTATTTCAGGCCTATTCTGTCAAACAGTTTCTTTCATTTTTATATAGAAATATTTGAAGTGTGAAAAAATCAATAATAATAACTTTGAAGTAATTTGCAGTCACCCAGCTAGTGAAGTAATATGATGTTGGAATTGTATTTTCAATTTAGATTACATTTATTAACAGTATTTCCTTTAGATGACTTTATTCCCCCCACACACTTGATTGCTTTAAAAGAATTAAAATAGACTGAATTGGTGAAATTGCAATACAGTTTTGCTGTGGGCCTGACATGGGTCATTTCCTTTAATTATCACAACAACCCTATTCATTAGATACTGTTACTATTGATTCCATTTTACACATTGGAGCCAGTAATTTAATAAGCAAACAGAAAAGTCAGAACTTGAACATACTTTATGGAGCAGTTTTTACCTGCATGGACTTGAATGCACAAGACTCACAGGGTTTGAGGTCAAATTTATTCTGAACTTCGGCTATACTGTAAAAGTTGTACAGATTTGTTTAAATTAAATTAAACAAATTAAATTAACACAAAATGCTTTTCTTTGATCTATCATTGTCTTCCAAAAAAGGGGGGCAATTAAGGATCCTAGTTTTGTTATTGAGGCTTTACTGTGTCTTTAATCTTATCCATGAGAAATGATAGTATTAGTAAGAGAGAAGAGGCAGGAACAGTGGTCCTTTCTGCTCCAAATATTGTCTAAACCCCATGAACACTCCCTCCGGCCCTAAAGTTGGGAAGCTTTGGTGAGAATTATTTGTACAAGTTTGATTAGAAATTGGGCTGAATGAGTGACTGATACTGTGTCCTTTTTATTCTCTGTGTGCAAGCTTCCTTATGAATTTATTTTGTTTCCACTACTCTTCTCCATTTCCCGTGTATCACTACATTAAGGAGAAAATAAACTTAATTCACAGGTGGATTGAGGAGTTCAAATGAGTTAACAATGTAAAGTTACAAATCCTATGTCTATGTCTTGTTTATAATAAGGACTATGTAAATATCGATTCCTAATTTTAATTAAATATAGCATTTCCTTCAAAGTGGAACTTATTTTATATCCTGAGTTTTCCACTTTTGTTTTTATATCCTTCATGATACGTTTATCGCTTATTTTATAATAGCCTATTGAGTAACATAAATGTTACAGCCACAAAAACATTAACTTCCATTAGCATGATATACAAGTTTTGCATCTAGATCACTCTGGTAAATACTTCTTTCTAACCTTAAAAATTGTCTTTTGTTGATCCAGTTTATTAAATTATTATTATTATTTGTTGATCCAGTTTATTATTATTATTTAGTCAGGTTTCAATCTTTGTTGTAGAGTTCATTGTACAAACTCATTAACACATTTAATTATATCTTTACAATAATACATTTCTAAGATGCCAGTTTGTGCTACTACAGTAATTGCTAAGTAGATATTAAGTTCAGTATAAATGTGTTCATAAAATCATGTACATGTTCTTCTTGAATCTGTCATACTTCTATATGATTAGAAATGTAATTTGTTTTTCACTCTCAGGTAAACCTTAAGAAAAATTACGTGCTTATAAGCTTTTAGATAGCTGAATTTTGAGTTTTTGAGATAATTTCTTATTTTCTGTTAGACTACTTCCAGCACTACTTTTGGAAATATCATTATTTGTTCTTTTCTCGGTTGTTCCATGATACTTAAAGGCCATATATTGACCCAAAGTCTATTGTTTTATGCTAAACAAGTTATTGTACAAGGTTCTATAGAAATGGCCTTAGGTACTATGGAACTAGTGTTAAAGGGTAGACCTATTATACCAAACAGGTCCTACTAATTGAGCGTATTTACATATGTAAACATCTTCTTTACTTCTACCAAGAAATAAAGTGCATTGAATTTTTCTGTGAACTGGTGTTTTCATCAATCTGCCATCTTCCTACTATTGCAAGTAGGTTTGGATATAAGAAAAATGATAGTGTTTTGTTCTCCCTCATCTGTAGCATGAAGAGAAACAGCAAGGCAGGTGAAGGAGGACAGCTGGTGGGATGTCACACTCACAGGCTGTGGCCTGGCCAAAGGGGCCATTTTTCTGCAGTTTTAGCTGCCTGTGGTCAGCCGAGCATTGGTGATTCTTAGGAGAAGCTAGAGATTCACATTTATATGTGAAATTACAATTTTATGTGGAATCTCCCAGCACTTAAAGATTATCAATCAATTAAAATGTTTTTCTTTTTATGTGGCTCATCCAGAGCGATATTCTCAAGACACGTTTTCTTTGTTTCTCTTTCTCAGCTAACATTACTAGTGACATTATTGCTATTTTTATTTTCTTTGGAAATATTATTGTTCAAGAACCCAGATCAGCTTTTCTGAGACTCTTCGTTGACTCAAAAGTTTTAGAACCGATTCAGTCCACTTCTTTCATTTTATAAGGGAGGAAAATGAGACTTTGAAGGGCACTTGTCTTTTTATACTGTCTTATGATTTGCCCAGTGACATTCCTTCAAGAGGATTTTTTTTTTAGAAAGTAAATTTCATTTTAGTTTACTAGACTTGGATTGCAGTATTCGTGGAGTATAGTTTCTTAAAATTTGTCTACTTTATGTACTGAGAATTTCTGCTGCTAATATTGTTCACTTAATATTTTAATATCTCATGTATGAAAAATCCCACTGGAGAAACTTCTATTGGATTTCTTTGTGAGGAATAGTATTACTTCTTTGATGAAAGCAAGGTAGTATTAGGATCAATTTGGGTGGTTTGAACATATTTCCTCTTTGTTATAATGTCTGTGGTTTACTAAAAATATCAGGGCCAAATTAGTGATTAATATTTAATAACTGAGCTGGGTGTTGTGGTGCATGGTTGCAACTCTAGCACTGGCGAGGCTGAGGCCAGAGGATCAACACAAGTTTGACTTCAGTTGGGGCTACACTGTGAGTTTAAGGCGAACCTGAAGTACCTAGCAAGAGTCTGTCTCAAAAAACCAATAAATAGATAAATAAGTATGTAAGTAAACAAATAAATTTAGTAAAGGACTTTAAGGACCGTAAGACCTGGTTTTTTTTGTTCAAACCTTGTCTTGATCTTTTGTACCTGCAGTCTCTCTCTTTAACTATAAATATATTTATTGTTGTGTACCATGTTATACATATTTGTATGTCATATAAAATATTTTAATATTTGGAAAATAAAATATGTGATTGTATCATATATATTTTATATGCAAGATATGATAAAAATACAGTGTATTTAAATTTTAAAAATTTATTACAGTAAGACACATTGTCAATAATCCCTCTAAAAATCATACTCAATTGCTCTTGCCACTTTCTGAAGTACTTCTGGAAGCCCTTTTTCATGAGTATCTTTAGTTGTACTGTTGTGGCAGCCTCAATGCCCTCAGGTGACTCAAAAAGTTTACTTTCATGATCATTTCCACTTTAGGGAAGAGGCAGAAGTTGCCCAGAGCCACATCTGCTAAATAAGGTGAGGAGGCCATGACATATTTTTATGATGCTTCTTGTTCATTGGATGGCACTTAGCATTCACATTATTTTTGATCACACTGCACAAAGACACTCATGAGAGGTACTTAAGAACTACTTCAGAAAAAACAAAACAGAAAATCTTACAGTGTGTCCTCATCCAGCTTGTTCACCAAATTTGGCACTATACCACTTCTGGCTCATTCTCAAAATCAAAATGAATGACTATGAAAGATAGACTTTTTGAATTGATTCTGGATACCAAGGCAGCCATGATGGTACAACTAAAGACTCTTGTAACAGAGGATTTCCATAACTGCTGCAGGAACTGGCAAGGACAGTGGGATAAGTGTGGTCTAAGTGAGGAGGAATATTTTGAGGGGACTTAATTGGCAATTGATCTTTTACTATAATAAATCTTTTATATTCATCATATTTTTTGATCAACCCTTATAAGAACAACCTTCAAAATAGGTTGCAAACTATTCTGTTCTTCTTGATTATCTGCTAATTTTAGTAATTATCATAGTTAATTGTTCACATTAAACCATGAACCTAGTTCTTAATGAATTGATTGCCCCAATGTGCTCATTACAGAAATGACGAATCATCAACCAGGCAAGTTCCCATTATTTAAGGCTAGGATACTATTTTTCAGTGTAGCATGTAAAAACTCCCATGAAATGGATACCCACTTTGAATCATGCTCTTTAAAGTTCATTTTCCTTGCCTATAGAGTTCCTGAGGAAGACACAATCCTACTCTAATGTATTTGTACATTGTATAATGCTATTTCTCAAATATATACTTAAAAGCATTTAATGATTGGAGTAGTTGGGTTTTTTTCATTTTACTTGGGAAATAGTTCACATTTTCACTAGATATAAAAGTAAACCAAAAACAATGTTGAAAATTGTAATGTTCCAGGTATTCTGTGTATGTAACTTCTTACTACTCTTTCAACATTCTTATAAAGTAGGACACCATCCTTAGTCTAATTTACTAGAAAACTAGAACACTAAACTGCCAGAGGTCCTGCAACCAGTTTCCTTAAGATGGTGATCAAAACCCATCCATTGGTATTTCCCCTTCTATGGGACTATTTTTCAGGGATACTAATTTTGGGGGTTTAGACTAATCAATTTTATGCTCATCTCCAACTAATTCATCTCTGTAGTATAGTCTTTAATGTTCAGGTAAGGAAAAGATTTGGTAAGTTTGTAGACTTAGGTGCATATTTGTCTCAGTTGATCCCATAAAACAAAGTTATTTTTAATTTAGAAAATTAGCATAATTGAGAATGCTATCCTCCTTCTAAAGATGCAAATTCAACTCATTGGCTAAGTAATTTTGAGTATGAAACATTTAAATTTCTTGTTAGGAATTTAAGCACAAAATTTGGAGGAAATGCCTTTGCTTTCAACTTGTATTCCTACACACAGAACCCAGTTTTGTTGAGAATATTACTTAGCCTCTGTAGTGTGAAAATGTTGTGTGACTTTTGTTGACTGCCTTTTGCAATTGTACAAATTTAATTGAGAAAGTACAAGATGAACTGAAGACTGGAAAAAATCTGAGCGTAACTCTAATAGGCATTAATTTTAACCTAAGGACTCAGTATGAAGTAGACTATCAGACTGAAATAAAAAAAAAACCCTCAAATGCATAACTGTGGTTGATTTCCAACTCAGTTGTTCCACACAATAACCACTGAATTTGTCTGGGGAAGTGCCTCACAAATTGGTCATTATTATCAGTACATTTTAAAAATGTATTTTTATACTAATTAATTCACCTTCAAAATAGATACAAATGAATCTGTAGAAGAGAAATCCTGTGAAAACAAGTAGGGACACACAGGGATTTAAGATCACATCCCTAATGAAATACAGAGCTTCAGCACTGTGAAAAAATTAAGACTTGGGCCAAGAATCAAAGAGGAGCTCAATAGCCTTCAGAAGGCGTTTTTATAGTCTGGGATCAAGGAGGTTTCATCTGCTGAAGTGCTGAGGACTAGTAATGGTCTGCTAATCTATGAGGTGCTTTTATATTGTTTTCTTTGCAATTTCTGAGTCTGTGAAAGCTTAAAAGTAAGAGGTCACAGACTGGAAATCAGATGTCTTCTAAATGCAAGGTGTTCCACCTTGTTTCAGTGCCATAGGATGTTCAGGAGGGCGTGGAATGCTTTTAGAGGTCCTCCAAAGGTTAAAGATGTTAAGCAGTCTCAGCCACTTTAATCACATTGTATGGAGAGAGAGAGAGAGAGAGAGAGAGAGAGAGAGAGAGAGAGAGAGAGAGAGAATAGGAAGGGAGGATCCAAAGGCATACAGAGTATTTTGAATGAAGACTCACAATTTGGCTATAATTATTTGGAGATGTGGCATTTGATTCTTCCATACCAAAATGACTTGATGACCGGTATAAATTGGCTATATATTTGTATCTCATTCACCTTGAATGTTTATTGGAGAAACCTAAAAAGTGTAAGGATAAATTTCAATGTTTTAAAATTGGAATTTGTTTTTCCTAATTTAAAAAGTGAATAAAAACTTCCTGTCTCCATATTCGAATCTAGTGATGCCACACGTTATGAGGGACTGATTTCTTAAGTTAGAGCGTGCAAAACTCACATGGAGCCAACATTATGTTTCAAAATTCATTAGCTTTCTCACAAAGTACAGCATATCTAGTTTTCCATAAACAATCTTGTGCCATAATATGTATATATTAAATTATAATATTCAATGACTCTGTAAAGTATAATTTTACAGCATACAAACTTTTTCAACTGCATTTCTATTTCAATTGTTTTTGTCAAGCCCATAGTTGTGCAGATTAAATATGCTGCTGATGAAACTATACTCTGAAGAAAAACCAATGAAAAAGTGGTAAAGTGAAAGAAAAAGCCCTTTGGTTTTCAAATTTCAGTGTAGGAGGAATACCTAGAAGATAAATACTGCCTCAGTGTGATGAATATATATTAAGACTCTGTTGATTAATTAAATTTTCGCCATTGGTTCCAAGAAGATAATTCCGAGGGCGGTGCTCATTGCTCTAAAAACCTACCCCAAATGCCTTTGAAATGATGGTTGCCATCAATAGATCAACAAGGCAAATGAATGGAACATTGCCATCCTATCATCTCCTTCCTGTTAAAATTTTAGAAAATGGACCAAGTAAAATTGTCAATAAATTATTTACTAAAAATATTTACATTTCTAGGGTAAAGAAAAGCTTGAAAAGTTGCTATGCTTTTTTTTTACTTTGATATTAATAACATTGACATAGCTATAGCTATAAGAATCTTCCAACTTGAAAATAATCACCATGACATGATTTTTATTATCTAAATAGCAAAGAATAATGTTTTCCTCATTTTACTTTTAGAATGTCTCATAGTAGGAAGATGAGTAGACAATATTTAATTTAATACTTAAAAATTCTATATGTACTCCCATATGTGCTACATGTTACTTCAGTGATCCTTTTTTCTTTATCCCTGCTTTTTAAAAACATGAATGATGTTAACTATTAGTCATGATGCTTAGATTTGACAAGTTGTGTTTTTCTTTCAAGTTAGGCTGAGATGAAAGCAGCTGTAGCTCTGGATTTGGGCCCTGGCTGTACTACTCCATCAATACTAAATGTGCACATATCTTTGAGAGCTCATTGTGACAATTAAATACAATAACTGCGAAAAATTCTTTCTCTGTAGTAAGACATCTTGCACTTACGTTTTGAGATTATGTTGTACAGTGCAGAGTAAGGGCTTTACTCTTAGACAGTTGAACCTAAAACTCCAGTTCTTCAACAAACTCTCTGTGGTAACTTTCCTAATTTCCCTAGCCCTTTTTTTTAGAGTCACTCAAGCAAAACAATGAACATGGTACAGGACTTCAAAGCAAGAGAAAAAGAAATCAGCAATGGCTACCATAATGCTTCTTGTTATCATCAAAATAACTGCCCATACCATCAGGCATAATAAAATGAAACAAAACAGAACAGAATAAAACCAATAAAAAAAAACCAATGAAAGCAATATAGGACTTCAAAAGAAGACAATAGTAAAACAACAGTGACTATCATAATGCCTCTTATTATCTTCAAAGTAGCTGCCTATACCATCAGACTAAATACAATCAAACAAAACAAAATACAATATAATCAGTCAAAAGAAAACAGTGAAAGCAATATAGGGCTTCAAAACAGGATAATAGGAAATCAATAATGGCTACCATAATATATTTTGTTATCTTTGAAATAACTGTCCATGCTATCAAATATAATAAAATCAAACAAAACAAGACAGAATAAAACCAAACTAAACAGAACAATGAAAACAATACATGTTTCAAATCATGATAATAGATTGACAATGGCCATTGCCTTCCCTTTTTAGACATTTTCTCCCCTTTCACTTTCACAGTATGTATTATGTATTTTAGACCTCACTAACTCCTTTAGTTTTTTTATACTAGAGAGACAACGTGATGTTCACCCATGTGACTCTGAACCATTGCCTTTATGAGCATGATCTCAAGTTGTATCCATTTACCTATAAGAACCTTGAGGTTATTTTTCTTTATAACTGAGTAGGTTTCTTTTTTTTTTTTTTTTTTTTTTTTTTTTTTTTTTTTGCAGCACCGGGGATTGAACTCACAACCTCACGCCTGCCAGGGCAGGTGCTTAAGCCACTGAGCCAAACTCCCGGCCCTTGAGTAGGTTTCTATTGTATAAAAATGCCATGTCTTTCTTATCCATTCTGCAATTGATGGGCAAGATACCCCTACTTTTTTCTGGCTCCCTGTCACATAGAGCATTGTTCTCTTTCCTTTGACTTTCAGTCTATGAATTTTCTTTCTAGTTAGATGTGTTTCTTGTATAAAGCATATTGATGAATCCTATCTTCTGATCCACTCTGCCTGTGTTTCTTTCCATTGGCTAATTGAGGCCATCTAGATCCCTCTTTAAGCCCAAGATTAGCAACATATAAAATAGACTTAATATCTAATAAATGGAAATGTACATCATAAATGAAAGCATGCATATATTACTTATGGCCCAGTGCTTGACACATGTTAGATATTCAATAAATGTTGAGATTTTGAATTATAATTCTTTAGGAATCTCAGAGGGTAAAGAAGTTTCATAGCTAATGGACACATGCACATAAAATTGTTTCTTATATAAATCTACAAATTACAGTAATCTTTAATAGCACCATAAGATTTACTGCAATTAAAATAATAACCAAATGATGGGTTGTTTGATAATTACCCTTTGTACTCTTGACTTTTCTACTCCCTTGAAGAGCAATACTTTCCCAAAGACTCTGCATCTGGCTGAAAGAATATTTCAGAGTCATCAAATCTCAGCCCAACTCATTAAGCCAAGAGGATCTCTTTCTAAAGTGAACCAGAAAAGAGTTCTTTCCTTTGTTGGTGCACCTGCATGTGCTCACCTGTGTGTTTGCATGTTTGAAGCAGAAAGTTATGGGAAGGAATCAATTTAGTAGTTTAAATCTTATTAAAGCTATTTGCTGACATCAGCCATTGTTAATGTATTTTGACTATAGAGGATGTGTTGGATTAACTAATGGTCACCTTGTAACACTCAGCTGAACTGAATCAGTGTGGGTCTGAGTGTGGAAGCCCACCTAAGGATTGTTACCAACAGCACAGAAGGAGAACTAGAGGGGAAGATGGTGTGCTGCTGATTCTGCTGCTTGTCACACTGGTCTTCCTGATACGAACTCAGCTGTTTTCATCATCAGAGGAGCTCGAATCCTTGCTAAATAAGGATGATTGCATTCTTTTCAGGGGAGATCTGATCCTCACCTTGAGCGCTGTTTCCTGGCTCCATTGCAGATTTCTCAGCCTGCTGGCACAGAGACTTCATCCTGCTGGCAAAGACTTCTAGCTTCCACCATTGACTTTCGGGCCTTCCCAGTGTGTATCCTTGATACAGACTTACATGAGACATTGTTGTAGGCTCTAGGCCTCCAGTTGGACTTGTGGAAGACATTGCCAAGCGCTCTAGGTCTTCAGTTGGACTCATTCAGGTTATTGCTATGGAATCCAGGCCCTCAACTGGGTTTTTTGAGTCTCTATTGTGTAGACAGATCACTTGCATTCTTCTGCATTTGACTTTTTCGGTGTCTATTATAAATTACGTGTCCTGCATTAAATTTATTCCCTTGTAAACCCTGACTATATCATTCCTCATTTAATGACCTAGTTAAGTTACTGCTAGGTCATTAAATTAATTGGTCACTAAAATGAAGAATTTTATATGGTGTGTACATTACAATATTAAGAACAAAGAAATAGTTAAAGGAAACTGCAACTTAATGACTTTGCTCTTATTTGCGTAACTTTTACATGCAGTACTGTAATGGATAACAGAACATAAAACTAAAGTACTCTACTATACAGTGCAATCAGCAAAGCTACAGTGCTGTGCTGTAGAAGGAGCCACCATAAGTCTACACTGCTGCTCACGTTCCTGAGTCTCACGTCTGAATGTAGGTCACAGATCAGGACAGTTGTTAACCAGGTAGGCTGTTAAATGAGGAATGTCTGTGTTGAACTTCTTTAAATAGTTTTTTCACAGAAATAAAACTGAGATGATTTTGTAACAAAAATTAATATTTCAAGGTTTAAGTGGGTACTCATTTTAATGGTTTTCAATATAGCACTCATCAAACAGCTCATTCTAACCCAGGTATTTTGGACACCCCTTGAGCCACTCACTAAGAGATACCATAGAGTAAGGCAAAGATCTCAGAATCTTAGTCTACTTAAAATCAATGAGGCAAAGAAAATTACCTTCCCACATCCAGGATGTAGCATGTTTTAAAGAGGCATTATCCGCGTATTAGTAGCAGCAGCCTTTAAGTAGCAAGAGAGGGACATCTTTGAGCTAAAATGTAAATGGGAAACTTATGACCTAATATTTGCCTCTCTTTCCCTTTTTCTGTCTCTTTATTTAATGGTGTCTGTCCTTCTTACTTAAGTATCTTTTCCTTGTTTTCTTCTCAATCTACTTATCCAAGGTGCTTTTTGAAAACCACCTACCATCAGTCATTTCTACCTTAGTGCCACTTTAAATCAATGGTTCTGTTTCAAGAACATTAATGTTTTAAATTTACCAGGGTAGTGAGACCCTTTCTGTTTGTAAGAATTATCAGGCATCAGTGAAGTTTAAGAAAGATCTTGGCATCTTGGTGACTCATCAGTTGGAGTTGCAGAATCCTGAACCATCTGTTAGTAACGGTGCTGAAATCTTCCACCTCCTCCCATATAAGTTGATATTCAGATGACTTACAGTTTCCACAAGTAGAGAATTTCTCTTGACATCAGTGGTACTGTTAATGGTACTGAATTTCTTCTCAACTTGTGTTGAGCTCAGAACAAGTATATTAAAATTATTTTCTAGCTCTGTTAGTTATTTCTATATCTTTTGAATATTAAATATCTCTATTAAACACTGAGTAGTAAAATAACAGATTGCAAGGTTATAATGGTTAAGTCAAATATAATTCATTAGGTTCAGAATCTTCTGAAAAGAGGCAGTAAACTATGGTATAACTGAGCATGGTTCTTTTGCCAGGCTGCCTGATTTTTAAAATCATATAACCTCTTGCCTCTATTTCTTCACCTGTAACTTTCAAATTGATGCAGATCATGCAAATGTGTCATTGTGAATGTAAATTGACAATCACAATTACTAACTGTGTTTATATGGTGCCTGGCACTAAAAGTACTTTCTTAAGATAGCTTTATTTTTATTAATGAAATCAAAACTGTTATGCACACAAGAAATGGGAATGTAGTGAGATTTAATAAACTCATTTCATTTGCTCAAGATGAATTCAATTAGGGAACCCCAAATCCTAAGCCTCTGCCTACATTAAAAGTCTGCTCCAGGGTCATCCTGGGCCTGTAAGAGCACGCACTGTGTTAAGGGCTCTGCGTCTCTGGTGACCCCCATGCAGCACATCTGCCTTCTCTCCCTATTTGCTCCCTTTTCTCAGTTGCAGAACCTGTCATAGCTACCTCAGGGGTCTTCTGAGGATAATTCTAGTGGTGTTTCAGTCTATGGCAGCTGGGGGACTTTTGGTGACACTGGGCATTTGCTCCCTGGTGTGCTAGCACCACCAGCAAGGGCACCATATCCTCTTCCTAACCCAGCATTCTGTAGCTGGGAGAACAGGCAGGGACAGCATCTTTCTGGTGGCTCCTAGAGCTCCCTGGCAACCTTGGTGCTGGGTACAGAGCATGGACAGGGTGTGTGGTGGAGTGTGGATGACTGGTCCAGTCTGGCATGTTTGGATGCCTGCTGCTAAGGTAAATATTAATTTTTGGCTGGAGGTGACGAAGAGTGTTGTGTGGAACTACTCATAAAACAAAAGACAGTGGATATCAACTAACTAGTATGGAAAGAGTTCCAGCATTTTAACAGTCTATGTAACAGTAGTCATTGGGCGAATATACTAGCTGATAAGATACTAAAGTTCAGTGGCTTTTCCCTCCCTGTGTTTTGGGTAATATGGAGGATTCTTGAGCATCTTTACTAGTGGCTATATAAGCTGAAGCAGAGGACTTGACTATTATCATCAGCCTTTTTTAGTTATTCGATAACTTTTATTTAGGGTTCACATTTGCAAGGCCCTCTGCTAACTGCTGTGACGAATACACAGAAGATCAAGGCATGACTATTTGGATTCCTATTATCTCGCGTTATCTATAGTTAAATGGATCATAAATTCAATTTTATTGTCTTCTTTGCCTAAATTAATGAACATATTCTAGTAATTATTACTTGTTGTTGTAGTTTATATTGAAATGTCCCCCCAAAGCCTCATGCACTCATAAGTGGGGATTTTAGGAAGTGATTGGCTCATGAGGGCATGATCATTAATCCACTCATGAGTTTATAGCTAACTGGGATTTGGAAATGAAGCCTGGTTGGAGGATGTGGGTTACTTTGGGAATGGTGTGAAAGGGTCTATCTCCTTCATTCCTATCTGGGTTTTCTCATTCTGTCTCTCTCTCTTTCTCTTTGTCTCTCTCTTTCTGTATCTCTCTCTCTCTCTTTGTCTCTGCCTCAGTCTCTTTCTCTGTGTCTCTGTCTCTCTCTGTTTCTCTCTCTCTCTCTATCTCCCTCCAGCTGGCATGCCATGAACTTTCTCCTCTGCCATTCTGCCCTGTCTTGAAGCCAGCTGACTTGACTATGGAATGAAACCTCTATAAATTATGAGTCAAAATAAACTTTTCCTCTTTGCAATTGTGATGTTGCAGTTGTGAATCTTTACAGTTGTGGATCTGTATTATGTCACAGCAATGAGAAAGTGACTAAGGCACTTATTTTAGCAAGCTTATAGATTTGTTCTATAGCCTATTTCAAGAAACTAGTATTCAAGTTCTAGGATGGGGGGACCAAATATAACAATTGAAACTAAAAAGCATATACAATATATATATAAAAATTTAAACATGTATATATATCCAAATGTCAGAAAGATATACTCAATTTCATGTTTGTTGCAGCACTATTCGTAATAGTCAAGTATAGAATCAACCTAAGGATCTATTGACAGTTGGATTAAAAATTGTGGTATATATACACAATTGAATGGACAAAATCATATGATTTGTGATAACAACATGGTGGACATTATACTATGTGAAATAAGCCCAGTACCAAAAGACAAATGCTACTTTATGTCACATATGTATAATCTAGAAAAGATGGAACTCATAAATATAAATAGCAAAACTGCAGTTACACATTGGGGTTGGGAGAATTGGGAACATGTTGATCAAAGGACAAAAAAATTTAGGGTTGGGGATGTAGCTCAGTGGTAGAGTGCTTGCCTAGCATTAGGGAGACCCTAGGTTCAATTTAAGTTTAGTTAGGAAGGATAATTTCAAAAATCTAATGTGTATCATAGTGAATAATTAATAATATAGTAAATAGCAACATATTGTACACTTGAAATTTGATAAATGGATTTTACATATTTTCACTCCAAAAATGTATATCAGATAATACACAAGCTTAGTCATTCCAGAAAGTATACATATGTCAAAATATGTCATGTATCATATGTACGTGCACATTTTGTCAATTTAAGAAAAATGTAAAAACTACAAAAGTGTAGTTTGCTAAAATATCCACAAGACTGTGAAAACACAACTCAGCACTCAAATTCAATAGGCTTGATGCCAGCAGCTTTGGCAACCAGGGGATGAAGCTTTAGCACCAGTCCCCAGTGCACCAAGCTCTTGGTCATCAGACATAGTCTCCTTGGGATAGACCCAGTAGTGTGGGAAACAGACAAACTATCGAATTTATTGAGTCCTGAGTCAACTGTGTCAATGCAGCATCACTTCTGGTAAGTATATGATGGACACAGTAATTCACCTTTTGACTGGTTTTTCAGACTCGCGGGTCAGAATAGTCAGACATAAAAATACCCTTACTGGACAAGTCTTGGAGACTAGATAAATGGGCAGGAACATTTACCTCTGCTTCTAGGACTATGTGCATGGGCAAGGCAGTTATGGGTAGCTATGATTAATCGACTTTGGAATGAAATACTCCTTGACTTTCCTTATATCTTAGATGAGAAGACTGACCATCAACAATGAAGCTCATGACTGCTTTGGTGAATATTGCCTTAAACTCAGTATTTATTGGGACAATGCACAGAGCTAGTATGAAGTCGAGAGAACTAGGATGATTGGGAAAAAAGATAGTGAAAGGTTGGAGTTACTACTTCAGAAACGCAAAGAACTACAAGACAATCAAGATGAAATCAAAACCATGAAAAATTCTATCTATTTATTTTAAAGAGAAAAAATAAAGCAAAATTTGAAAACAAGATAATAGGAGGGTAACAATGGTTAATATACTGCATACTGTTATCTTTAAATTAGTGACTCAGAGTTCAAGATATAGGCATTTAATTGTCCAAACAATATTACCACAAACTTTTCTTTTCAATGAACTAAGAGAAATTACTAGTGTAACTATCTTAAATATCTAGTATATATGTATTTTTTTCTTTTTCCTTCCCTTTTTTCTCCTTTCATGCATCTCAGTTTCTCTTTCCTTTTGTATAGTTTCTTCCCATTTCACAAGATCCATTGTACATTTTGGATCTTATTTACTCTTACAGCTTCTCACACTCGGGAGACAATATGACATTTGCTCATGTACATCTGGTTTATTTCATTTAGAGTATAGTCTCAAGTTGCATTCCTTTACCTATAAAAGCCTCCAGTTTATTCTTCTGTATGGCTGAGTAGTACTCCATTGTACAAAAAGATCACATCCTTTTTATCCATTCCTCAGCTGATGGGCATTTGGGTTGTTTCCAAGATCTGGCCATCACAAATTGTGTGGCTATAAATATGGATGCACATATATCATTGTGGTGCAGTGTTTTTAATTCTTCTGGGAAGATACCCAGAAGGGGAATAGCTGAGTTGAATGGGACCTCCAATCCTAGTTTTCGACGGAACCTTTACATTGATTTCCACAGTTGTTGCACCAATCTACACTCCCACCAACAGTGGAGAAGGGTTTCTTTTTCCCTCTCCAGCATTTGTCATTGGTTGATTTCTTGATGATAACCATTCCTTCTGGTGTGAGACGGAATTTCAGTGTTGTTTTATTTTGCATCTCTTGAATGACCAGTGATGTCGAACATTGTCTCATATATTTATTTTCCATTTGTATTTCTTCCTCTGAGAAGTGTGTATCCAGCTCAGATGCCCATTTTTGGATTGGGTCTTTAAATTTGGGAGATCTGATTTTTTTGAATTCTTTATATTTTCTTGATAGTATCCCTTTGTCTGAGGAACAGCAGGAAAACATTTTTTCCCAGTCTGTGGGTTGTCTTTTCATTCTTTTCATGTTTTCTCTTGCTGTGCAAAAGCTTTTTAATAAGATGAGGTCCCAGTTTTTGATTCTTTGTGATAGTTCCTGTGCAATTGGGGTTTTGTTCATGAAGTTTCTGCCTACATTTATGTCTTCAAGATTACTACCTACTTTCTTTTCCAGTAGCTTTAGTGTTTCTGTTTTAATATTTAGATCTTTGATCTATTTTGATTTTAGTTTAGTGCATGGGGATAGACAGGGGTCTAGTTTTAATCTTCAGCAGGTAAAGAGCTAGGTTTTTCCCAACCGTTTATTAAAGAGGCTTTCTTCCAGTGAATGTGTTTGGCCCCTTTGTCAAAGATAAGGTGGCTGGGTGTGTTTGTATGCCTGCATCTTCAGTCTGTTCCATTGATCCTCAGGTTTATTTTATTTTTTTGCTAGCACCATGCTGATTTTATCACAGTAGTTTGCAGTATAATTTCAAGTCAGGGATTGTGATGCCCCCCTGCTTTGCCTTTGTTATCCAGAATTGCTTTTGCTATTCTAGGTCTCTTCTGTTTCCAAACGAATTTTAGGAATGTTTTTTTTTCTAGTTCTGTGAGGTGTGCTAATAGTATTTTGATTGGGATTGCACTAAGTCTCTGTAACAATTTTAGGAGTATAGCCATTTTCACTATGTTGGTTCTTTCTATCCAGGTGTAAGAGTTATTGTTCCATTTTCTGATATCCTCTTCAATCTCCTTTTTCAGATTATTGTAATTTTTAATATATAGATCTTTTACTTCCTTTCTTAGATTGATTCCTAAGTATTTCATTTTTTGAATACTACTGTGAAGGATGTGGTTTCCCTAATTTGTCTCTCAGTGTGTTTGTTGTTTGTGTTCAGGAATGCTGTTGATTTTTGAGTGTTAACATTGTATCCAGCTATGCTGCTTAACTTATTAAATCTAGAAGTTTTTTGGTGGAGTTTTGGGGATCTTCAATGTAGAATATCATATCATCTGTGAATAAAGATAATTTAACTTCTTCCTTTCCTGTCCTTACTCCTTTTCTTTGTTTCTTTTATCTAATTGCACTGACTAATGTTTCTAGAACTATACTGAATAGGAGTGGTGACAGTGGACACCCTTGTCTTGTTCCTGATTTTAGGTTGAAAACTTTCAGTTTTTGTCTTTTTAGTATGATGTTAGCTGTTGGCTTGTCAGATGGGTTTTATCAGATTGAGACCTTCTATTCTGATTTTTGTAGGGTTTTTTTTTTATCATGAATGAGTGTTGGATTTTATCAAAGGCTTTTTCTGCATCTATGGAGATAATCATGTGATGTTTGTCTTTGGCTCTGTTGATATGGTGTATTGTGCTTACTGTTTTGCATATGTTGAACCATCCCTACATTCCTGGGGTGAATCCTACTTAGTAATGGTATATAATCTTCTTGATGATTTGCTGCACTCTGTTTGCTAGTATCTTATTGAGAATTTCTGCATCTATATTCGTTAGGGAGATTGGCCTGTAGTTCTCTATTTTGATTGGGTCTTTTTCTGGTTTTGCTATCAGGGTAATACTTGCCTCAAGAAATGAGTTGGGAAGTATGGTTTCCCTTTCAATTCCCCTTAAACTTTCATTAAAAAGTTTAAGGGCATTGGCATTAAATATTCTTTAAATTTCTTCTGGAGTTCAGCAGTGAATCAGAACCCAGACTTTTCTTTTATGGTAAATTTTAATTACATTTTTAATCTCATTAACTTACATTGGGTTATTCAGAATTTTTATAACTTCTTGATTTAGTTTTGGTAATTCATGTATTTCTAGGAATTTGTCCATTTCTTCTGTGTTTTCTATTTTATGTGGGTATAGATTTGTACAATATGAGTACATATTGATGACCTGAATTTCCACAGGATCTGCAGTGATTTCACCCTTATCATTCCTGAGTGCATAAATTTGAATTTTTTCTTTTTTGATAAGGTTGGCCAAGTTTTTATCAATTTTATTTATTCTTCAAAGAACCAACTCTTTGGTTCATTAATATTTTGGTTTTTTTTAGTCTCCATTGTATTAATTTCTGTTCTTACCTTTATAATCTCCTCCCTTGTATGGACTCTGGGTTTATCTAACTCATCTTTTTCTAGAAGCCTAAGGTGCAACACTAGGTTGTTTATTTGTGCTCATTCTATATTCCTAATGTGAGGATTCACCACGGTAAATTTTCCTCTTACAGATGTTTTCATTGCATCCCATAAGTTCCAGTATGTTTTATCAGCATTCTCATTTAGTTGTAGATATTCTTTAATTTCTTCCCTAATTTCATCTGTGACCTATTGGTTTTTTAGGAGGGTGTCATTTAACTTCCATGTGTTTATGGAGTTTTTGCAGTTTTTTTTTGAGATTAATTTCCAATTTCATTACACTCTGGTCAGATAATATGCACACAATAATTTCAATTCCTTTGCATTTACTTAAGCATATTCTGTGGGCTAGTATATGGTCTATTTTAGAGAACATCTCATGTACAGCTGAGAAGAATATGTATTCTGATGATGTTGGGTGGGACACTCTGAAGACACCTACTAAGCCCATTTGTTCACAGATTTGGTTCAGTTCTGATATTTCTTTGTTGATTTATTTTGTCTAGTTGATGTTGGGTATTAATGTCACTCATTACAATTGTGTTATTGTTTATTTGATTTTTCATGTCTATTAAGAATTGTCTGTCTGATTTTATTGTGTTTCATGGTATGGGCAACTATTTTGAAGGTAACATGAGGCATTGTGGTAGCCAGTGTTGATTTTCTATTATCTTATTTTGTAGTCCTGTATTGCTCTCATTGTTTTGTTTTGATTGGCTTTATCCTGTTTCATTTTTTTCTCTTTAAAATAAAATAACAAAAAGAATTGTCTGATATAGTTGGGTGCTCTTTTATTTGGTGCATGCATATTTATGATTGTTCTCTCTTCCTCTTGAAGTTTTCCCCTAAGAAGTGTATAGTGACCTTCTTTATCTCTTTTGTTCACTCTCGGTTTGAAGTTCACACAGTCTTCAAAGAGAATAGCTACCCCTGACTTTTTCTGAGTTCCTATTGCATGGAAGATTGTTTTTCATCATTTGACTTTCAGTCTATGAATTTCTTTTTGGGTTAAATGTGTTTCTTATATACACAATATTGTTGGATCTTGTTTCTTGATCTATCCTGCCAGTCTGTTTCTTTTGATTGGTGACTTCAGGCAATTTAAATTAATGGTTATAACTGTTTATGTATTGGCTTATCTTCATCGTGATATTTTCCTGCTGTTGATTCCCTGCTTTTCCCCTCTGTTTAATTGCTTGCCCTGCCTGATGGTTTTTTTCTTATGTTCTTGGAATTGTGGTCATTTTTATCTCTGTCTAGAATATCTTTTAGTACTTCTTGTAGGGTTGGTTTGGTGGTCATGAATTTTTCAGTTTTCTTTGTCATGGAAATATCTTCACTTCTCTGTTAATTTTGAAAGATAGTTTTGCAGGGTACATCAATTTGGTTTGGAAGTTGTTTCCTTTAGGGACTTGAAATACTTCACTCCAAGCTCTTCTTGACTTGAGGGTTTGTGTTGAGAGGTCTGCCAGGATTCTCTTGGGTTTTCCTTTATAGGTAATTTTGTTTTCTTTTCTTTAGCAGTTTTTAGTATTCTGTTCTTGTGCAGATTTCTGGTATCTTGTTTATTATATGTCTTGGTGTAGTTTTATTTTGCTCATGGGTGTTTGGAGTTCTGTATGCTTCAGTTGTTTCTTTTTTTATTTAAGAGAAAGAAAAAAAACACATATAAGAAAGACAAAAAGCAAAAGAGACAAACAAACCACTAGAGTAAATGTGCAACAGTAACATTACAGGTTTACAAAACAGGATGATAGAAACTTGACAATGGTTGCAATATTGTGTATCATTATCTTCAAAATGGTTGTTTACATTAACAGATATAGACATGTAAAATTGATCTAATCATATGAGTATTAATTGTTCTTTCTCAATAACGAATACATTCAGCAGTGTGTTCATTTTAGTTATCTTACATATACATATATACAGATTTATATCTTTTCCTTTTCCCTTCCCTCTTTCCCCCTTTTCCCTTCCCAATTACTCTTGCTTTTCAAGATGTTTTTTACCCTTACATAGTATTTATTATAGATTTTGTATCATATATACTTTTTCCATTTCTTACACTAGGGAGACAATATGGTATTTACACATGTGGGTTTGATTTATCTCACTTATGAGTATGGTCTCAAGTCATGTCCATTTACTTATAAAAGTCTCAATACAATCTTTCTTAATAGCTGAGTAGTACTCCATTGTATAAAAATACCACATCTTTTTTATCCAGTCTTTGACTGATGGGCACTTGGGTTGTTTCCAAGATCTGGCTATTACAAATTGTGTTACTATAAACATGATTGCACAGATATCACTGTGGTGTGATGCTTTCAATTCTTGTGGGAAAATGCCCAGAAGCTTCAGCTGTTTCTATGTCAAATTTTTTATCCATGCTTGGGAAGCTTTCCACCATTATTTCTTTGAGGACTTTTTTAAAATGGCATTTGTGATTTCTCATTGCCCCAGTCAATCTTATGTCATTCTTCTTTGCTTCATTTTGTAGCTGTTGGAGTGATTTATCATGGTCATACTATTTTTAAAATATCTTTCTTTTTGTGGTCTGTATCAGCAATTCTGTTTTCAAGATCTGAAATTCTATCCTCTCCTTCATTCAATCTGTTGTGTATACGTTCAATGGAGGTTTTGGTCTCTTGGATTTCTGTTTGAATCTGTGTCAAGGATTCCATTTCTTTCCTATGTTGGGCATTTTGTTTCAATCATTTTTCTAATTTCCTTTATTCTTTCACCTGTGTCTTCTCTAATATCTTTGATTTTAAGGATTGTTTCTTTTTGTACCTCAGAGATTAATTTCTCTATAGCTTTTCCACTTGTTTTTTTCACTCTGTTGCTATCATTTCAGAAAGTTTCATTGCTTGACTTTCAATTTCAGCTATTTCATTGAGTTCCAGGCTTGTCCTTGGTGGGCTGGAGTTCTGGGGATGCATTTTGCTTTTGCATCTTCTCATCTTCTATTTTCTTTTGTTTTCTATGTTGATGCTTTCCAATTTCTTATGATAGAAATTTATCACTATTATTGAGGTTTCCCTAGGAGATGACTGTTTTTCTGGGATGTTTTCTAGATGTAGGTGTTTCTTTATCGTTATCTTAAGAACCTACCTTCCCAATTTGTAAAGGATGCAAAGTCACTATTTGTTCCAGCACCCAATCCTCTGGCACTGGGCTGTGGTGATGATTATGACCCCCTTCAATCACAGTGCTATCATAAAGGGGAGAAAAACTAGTTACAACATGTATGACATCCTGACTTAACTAGTACAGTTAGTTGCAACAATAGTTTCAAGTACAACTTAACTACTGACAATCTATGATAACCATTGATCTGCTACTTCTGACCACAGCAGCAAACTCTAAAGTTATGTAACAAAATCAAACACATAGCATGTACTTGTGTTCAGCAGTTTTTCCCTTAGTGGATGTTTTACCTTCTTCAGGACAGAGTGATGAATGAGCTCAAATACTTTAGAGTCAAGACTGGAGGTTAAAGGATGGTTACACGAGTTTTGGGAAACTGGAGGACGCAGGAGGGAAAGAATAAAACAAAATGCAAAGGAGTAATCAGAGAGGAAAGAGACAATGTTTACTCACTTGAAAGTTTAAATTCGAGAAGTAGTGGAGAAAATAGAGAAAGAGGACCAATAGATGAAAATGAGAAAATAAGTCACCTAAATAGTGGAAAAAAAAGAATGAAGAAGAAAGAGAATAAAAAGGTAAAGCAGAAGATAAACAAAAGAAAAAAAAAGAAGTCAGTCAGAGAAAGAGAAGAGAAAGATATGCCTGAAAACAAAAATAACCACAAAATACAAAACAAAATAAGATGACATCCAACTGGAAAGGAAAGGACTAGCAAATCAAACATACAAGAGAGAATAAAAGTAGTAAAATGCCACTTGTGTTTACTGTGCTGTGATAGTGCCATGTTAGATCCCAGAAATGTGCTGGGTATGGAATTGATCTTGGACTCTGAATATAGGGACTGGAAATGGTCTTCCAATAGTGGAGTTCTCCATAGCCAAACTGCTGGCTCCTCACTGCTGCGTCAGAGACTTCCACATTGCTGGTCTCGTTGATTACTCTGCCATCCAAAGGAACATGTGCACTTGCACACCTGGTTGTCCTGGGTATTGGGGTTCTGGTTGGTCAGCCTGACAAGGGCATGTGTGCGCTCACATGTCTGGGGTCTGGTTGACCTGGGTCTCAGGGTTCTGCATCTTTCTTTTCTTTTCTTTTCTTTTTTTTTTTGATAAGTTTGGATAAGAATTTGTCAATTGTATTTAATCTTTCAAAGGACCAACTCTTCAATTCATTGATTCTTTGTATTGTTTTCTTAGTCTCCAATGTGTTAATTTCTCAGGTCTTTATAATTTCCTGTCTCATATGAGCTTTTGGCTGAGGTTGCTCTTCTTTTCCTGAAAGTCTGAGGTTCACCATTAAGTTGTTTATTTGTGCTTGCTCTGTTTTTCTGATATGGATATTCACTGTTATAAATTTCCCTCTTAGGACTGCTTTCATTGTGTCCCATAAGATCTGGTATGTTGTATAGTCATTATCATTTAATTGTAGAAAGTGTATAATTTCTTCTTTAATTTCATCTGTGACCCATTGGTTATTCAGGAGCATGCTATTTAATTTCCATGTGTTTGGGAAGTTCTTGCAGTTTCTTTCACCATTGATTTCCAATTTTTGTTGCACTGTGGTCAGACAATATGCATGGAAAAATTTCTGTTTTTTTGCATTTACTTAAGTATGTTCTGTGAGCTGGTGTGTGGTCTATTTTGGAGAACATTCTGTGTGCAGCTGGGGAGATTGTGTATTTCGATGTCATGAGGTGGAACACTCTGTAGACATCTACTAAGTCCATTTGTTCAAAAGTTTGGTTCAGTTCTAATGTTTCATTTTGAAGTAGTTAATCTGTCTTTTTGCTTCGGTAGGTTATTGAGGTCCCCCGTTACAATTCTATTAGTGCTTATTTGATTTTTCATGCACGTCAACATTTTTTTATATAGCTGGGTGCACTGGTATTTGTCATATGTATATTTATGATTGTTATTTCTTCCTCTTGGATTGTTCCCTTTACAAGGATGTAGTTACCTTCTTTATCTCTCTTAATCAGTCTCCGCTTGAAATCCACTTTGCGTGCAAACAGAATAGCTATGCCTGCTTTTTTCTGGGTTCCTGTGACATGGAATATTGTTTTATATCCTTTGACTTTCAGTCTGTGAATTTCTTTTTGAATTAAATATGTTTAATGCATGCAGTATATTGTTGGATCTTGCTTCTTGATCCATTCTGCCAGTTTGCATTTTTTGATTGGTGAATTGAAACCATTAACATTGGTAGTTATAGCTGATATGTATCAACATCCTAGTCACTTTATTTTTCTGTTGTTGGCTCCTCCCACTTTTTTCCCCTCTCTCTGTTTAATTGTTTGCCTTGTCTGGTGGATTCCTTCTGTTGGGGTTCATGGAGTTGTCGTCCTTTTTATCTCTTTCCAGAATGTCCTTCAAAACATTTTGGAGTGCTAGTTTGGTAGTCATAGATTTCCTCAGATTTTTTTTGGAAGTATCTTATTTATTCATCAGTTTTGAAAGATAATTTTGTGGGGCACATCAATCTGTGTTGAAGGTTGTTTTGTTGTTTTCCCTTAGCACTTGAAATACTTCATTCCAAGCTCTCCTTGACTTCAAGGTTTATGCTGAAAAGTCAGTTGTGATTCTTATGCACTTTCCTTTATAGATGATTCATTTCTTTTTCTGTACAACTTTTAACATTCTGTTTTTGTACTGAATTTCTGGAATCTTGATTATAATATGTTTGGCTATAGGGTCTTTTTTTTTATTGATTGTGAATAATTGGAGTTCTATATGTCTCACTTATCTGTATGTCAAATTCTTTTTCCCTTCCAGGGAAGTTTTCTGCCATAATGTCTGTGAACAGTTTTTTTTAATATCATTTGTTCTATCTCTTGCTTTTTAATTGACTCCAGTGAATCTTA
Source organism: Dasyprocta punctata (assembly GCA_004363535.1). Taxonomy (NCBI): domain Eukaryota; kingdom Metazoa; phylum Chordata; class Mammalia; order Rodentia; family Dasyproctidae; genus Dasyprocta; species Dasyprocta punctata. The sequence goes on along the minus strand of RJWM01003821.1, from coordinate 82,449 downwards.
AATTATTCTTCTTTGCCTCATCTTGAAGCTGTTGGGTTGCTTTCTCATGGTCCCTTGATAGTTTTAAGAAATTTTTTTTTTCATGATCACTAACCACAAGCCTGTCTCATATATCTGAGATCCTGTCTTCATGTTGGCTTAATCTTCTGCAGATACTTTCAATGGAATTTTTATTCTCCTGGATATCTGCTTGAATCTGCTGTATGGATTCCATTTCTTTCCTATGCTGAGTATTCATGGCTTCTATAATTTTGTTATCATCTTTTTTGTGTGTGTATCTGCTCTAGGGTCACGAAGCATGATTTTCATTGTGGAAACTATCTCTGTAGTTATCTGAGAAACTACTTCTGATTTGATTTTTTTTTCTAGTCTCATTCAATTGCTTTGTCGTTACCACTTCAGAGAGGGTAGGTCAGTGGCTTTCAGACTGTCACACCTCATTGCTTCCTGGGTTTACCTTTGGTGAACTGGATGTCTGGGATCGCATCTTATTTAAGCATCTTCTCATTTTCTTTTCTTTTTTTAGTTTAATTCCTGGGGTGATGTTTGTAAATTGCCTATGGAGGGTTGCTCTATTGCTAATATTTAGAACCCTTAGGAAATGACTACTTCTCTAAGGTATCTTCCAGGTGTAGCTGGTTTTGGGGTTTTGAGTCTGTTGCAAGATTTACCTCTTCAATTTGTTGGGAATGAGAAATTATTGCCTGTTTGGCCCATTTCCTTGTTCTTTGACAATGTGCCACAGTATTTTCTGTGATCCTTAGTCAATCTCAGTCTTGGAGTAGCAGGAATACTAACTATTTAGAACAATCATGACACTTTTGGCTAAAATGATACCATCAGCAATAACGGTAGCATCAATCACAGCTTAGAAAATAACAAACTGAGGTAATCATTATTTTGCCAACTGTAACCATATGAACTAGATTTGTAGTTATGTAACAAAATCTAAAACAGACCAGAAAGTTATGCACAGTATATAAGTCCTTAATATGTCAATTTTGTCTTAAGAGTTGAAATTTAAAAGGAGTTAGGTAAAAAATAGGGAGGTAGAAAAAAGAGGAAGAGATTAGAAGGCTGAAGGGAAAAGGAAGATCATATTAACTTTGGGAAACTGGTACAGAAGACTGGAGGGAAAGAGGAAAGAAAGAGATAAAAAGAAGACCAGAACAGAACAAGAAACACAAAGAGGCTAGAAACCATGTGCACACTCATATAAAAACAAGATTAAACAATGAAGGAAGAAACAAAAACAAAAGCAAAAAGCATGTGAAAAAGGACACCACCACAATAACAAAAAAACAAATGAGAGAGAGAAATAAAAAGAAAAAAGTCCACTTCCAGGTTTGTCTCTGTTGTCACTGGTAGACAATGTGTGGAGACAGAATCTAGATTCATGTTGATTTGTCCCAACAAGCCAGAAGTACTTTTTGACCAGACTCATTTGGCCTGCAGTCATCAGTGCACCTTCTGTGGGCCTGAGCTCAGCTGGGAGCTTCTAGATGGAGTCAGTAGGAGCTCTGAGTTCTGAGCTCAGCTGGCCCCTCTCTGAGATGGCTGCCAGTCAATCACTTTCCTGTGTGGGACAAATGAGCCCTCAGCACTCACTGCCAGCTAGTGCAGTCCTTCACATTTAACTGCTCCCCTCCACTACTATATCTGTCCATGGAGGCCTCTGGGGTTGCCAGCAGTCACCATGTGTCCACAGGTTTGAACTGCTCCTCTCACACAGTGAGTCTCATCTCAGTGAGAAGGTGTCACAGGTTACCTCTTTCTTCTTCATCAAAGTTTCTCTCTTCACTCTCTGTGTGAACTTCATTTCATGCTTCAGACCCTTTCTGGGTCCAAGAAACCCCCCCTTTCTCCTTCCTCTCTTCCTTACATTGCTATATTCCAGTCTGAACAGCAATACTCAGAGAGACTCTTTTTCTGCTGCTTACCACTCCACCATCTTGGTGCCTCCTTAAATGAATTCTATTTTTAAGCGTATATTTGTTCATAGATACTATGACACTATTGCTGAGATTAGAGCCATTCGTATGGATGAGATTGGAGTATGGGTGAAAATGTATAGTGACAGTTACCTAGAATATGTCATTTGAAAGTTTTACAGAGCCTGTGTACCGAAAGAGGATTAGTCTCCAAATCGGAGCTATTTGCTACCTGATTCAAGGATCGCACTCTATCAGTGACACTTGGTAAAGAATATGATGTTGCTGTAGTAGATATCTGACTGGTTACTCTGCATGGACATAAATAAGCCCTTTCCAATGAAGACTGAAAGTGTTTACCATTTGTTATATTCAGCACATCACCCTGTTGCTGTGGCAGATGGAGAGTTCCTTCACAAAATGTTGCTTAGCAGACATGAGCCACAAGCAGAAGAAACATTAACAAAAGAGGAGAGGAAGGAACAGTCCTAATAGGAACCTCATTAGGATGCTTGTACTTTTTATTTTTTCTTCTCTCTAAAGTGAGTTACACAAACATGCAGCCTACTTGGTGGTCATTTTGTGGGATAGCTCTCAAGAACTGTTGAAAGACAGGGAATGTAAGACAGAGCTGCTATTAGAAGAACCTGTTAAAGGAGCAGAAGCAATGTGTGACCATCAAGAGGGTGCGCTGGCTAAGTTAATGGTTTGTACAATATGTCAAGCTGTTGATGCACATATCCCAGTGGGTAGAAGTGCTGGCAAGAGAGTGCTAACTGTCACTCCCTCAGCTACCCCTTTGCTGGCTTTAGGGCAGCTCCAAGGTCTCCATCTCTACTGGCCCAGCCTCAGGGCAGGTTGCAGTTAGAGGAGCTAGGCTTGGCTCCTCCGCAGGCAGTTGTGGTGCCAGGGCTGTGAGTTCAGGCACTACCTCCTGGTCATCTAGAGAGAAGGCTAGGCGTGATGAAGGGAAGAGGCTCCTGGATGACGATAATGTTCACATGCCCAAGGCTGCCATATTTGAAGTGCTGAGTGGGTGGAATACCTGACAGATGCCAGGGAAAGAGAAATGGAAAAACATTATTAATAAAAGTCAATACACTTCCAGGAAAATGACAGAGCGGTGAGCAAAAGAGAAAGAACCTCTCCAAGTTTTGGTGTCCAGACCCTGGATTATAGCAACATGAGGAAGAGAAGGAGGAGAGAGATGGGTCCTACGGACCAAGGAAGGATGTGAACTGAGACGTGAAACCTGTGGGGAGAGATAATTCAGGAATTCAGCAAAAATAAGAAAATCAGGGGTGAAGGCCCTGCTGGACGGGGAGAAACAGCAAGGAAGCCATGCAGCCCCCCAACCCCTGTGAACTGACAGAGACCCTACCAGCCAGGGAGAAACAGCAACAAAGCCACGCAGCCTTCCTGTGTGCTGGCGGTGGCCCTGTCAGCCAGTGAGAACCAGCAAGGAAGCTGCCTCTGCCTCTAGCCTCCCCCACCCATAAGCAACCAGACACAACACAGGCTGAGACGATAATAACTGAAGTAGGGAAGTAACCTGACATGTTTGTTGTTTGATTGACTTTGCAGGCCTGGGACCAGAAGTCTGAGCAGCTATTTAGAAGATAACACTATGCAATATATTAACGATTGCTACTGTCCTATCACTGTTTTGCTTTGTTTCTTTTTACTGTTCTGTTTTACTCTCTTTAAAATAAAAAAAAGTGTGCTAACTGCCAAAGAATGGAAAAGTCAAATTGATGATAGAAATAAATTGACCAAGAATTTTATTGTCACACTTCCTTTTTATCAAGGTATTCTGCAGATGCTGAAAAGGTAACACACTTGCTACAAATGCCATAGTATTTGATTTAGAAATCTACAGCACAGGTAAAATGGAAAAGCATCTGGAGGCTTTGTTAAAATGGATTACATTTGTTGTGGAGAAACATGTAGAATTAGATGTTCTAGAAGCCTGCAGCAAAACCAATAGCATCTCATGCAGTTAAGAATATACCATCCAAAACAGAGTCGATACAGCTTAGAATCAGCTGATTGATGAGTTTGTAGACTGATTCAATCATTGTGTGGAAGACCTGTTGCAAGAAGGTGAAGAAGCTGCTGCGGATGATATTTCAAATGTTCTTTCCACCTTAAAGCAGTTAACTCCTTTGCACGATGCTCATATTCTCACAAAATGTAATCTATTTGGTAATTGCTGCATATTATTGAAGACTGGAATTGAACATGGAACTATGCCAGAACAGATAGTGATACAACAGCTGCAATGTTCCCATTACTCGATTCTTTGGCAGTTGGTGAAAATTACTGATGGTTCTCCTTCCAAGAGGATTTGTTGGTATTGTGGAAAACAGTGAAATCCTTTTTGGCTGTTTGCCAACAGGGCCTATCTCATGTTAATGCCCCAGTGAAGGAACAGGCTTTCATGTTACTTTGTGATCGTTTGATGATTTTTTAGCCACCAATTAACGACAGGTGGCAGAGAGGGCCTTCAGCCTTTGGTGTTTAATCCAGATACAGGACTTCAGTCTGAACTGCTTAGTTTCACGATGGATCATGTTTTTATTGACCAGGATGAGAAGAATCAGAGTATGGCAGGTGATGAAGAAGATGAAGCTAATAAAATTGAGGCCTTGCATGAGAAAAGGAATCTACTTTCTGCCTTCAGCAAACTTATCATTTATGATATTGCTGACATGCATGTAGCTGCAGACATCTCTAAATACTGCATGAAGTATTGCAATGACTATGGTGATATTATTAAGGAAACAGTAAGTAAAACCAAACAGATTAATAAAATTCAGTGTGTCAAGACGCTCATTCTCAGTTTGCAGCAGTTGTTTAATGAAATTGTTCAAGAGTAAGATCCCAACCTAGATATGACATCTGTCCATGTCAGTGGCATTAAAGAATTGGCATGGTGCTTTGCCCTCCCGTTTGGACTGCACCTGATCAAAATGCAAGAAGCTGTTGCCACACTTCACGAGGACGGCAGAGTTTGCCTTCCAATACCAAAATCAGAAAGGACAAGAATATATACTTTCTAATCTGGTTTTACTTAAAGCACTAAGTGAGTTTTCTTCTAAACTTCAACAGGATTCATACCTAGAGAAATTCCTTACTGAGCAGATGATGGAAAAGGAGGGAAGATGTGCAGTTTCCATTCATCCCCTGTAGAAATTCTTTAGTCACTGGGGGGTGAAGATGATAGAACGTCTGTGAACAGTGGAAGCAGCAGCAGCAAATCCTCCTCAGTCAGGAATAAGAAAGGACGATTGCTCACTTCACAAAAAATGACTGGAAGATGAAAGTCTGGGTAGCGCACTGTTAAACAGGAGAGAACGAAGAATAAATGACTCAAGCAGTCGCACATCATGGAAAAGAAGTAAAACATAGTTGCTTAGATAAAGTGAAAAATCCAGTTTTGAGAGATATACTTGAATGTATCTTATCTTTCTGGTAGTTTCGAAAGAACCCTTAAAAGTAATAGTTTTAGCAGTATAATTTGTATGTTTACTTGTCACAAGAATTTTCTCATTTTTTACAAAGCAATACACTTTTCTCTCCCTAAATGTGTACCTGAGGTAAAAGAACAATTCCAGCCCCACAAAGATCTGCTTGCTCAGCAATGTTGATACATGTTCACTTCAAAAAGAAATAGTGTCTCTCTAAGGGCGCTCCAATTCTGAACCTCTGCCCAGTATGTAAAACTTAAAATTCCCCCTTAATCTAAGATTTTAATCCTATTTTTTGAGCTTTAAACACCTCTATAATCTCCTGTCTGGAGTACTAATCTTTAACACTTAAAGGGACACTTTGCAATACTATTACTTTACTATAGAGGTCAATCCATACTGTAGCTTTGCGCTTGCAGACTTCTTAGAAAACCTGCATTTTGCAAGGAACTTTAGCCACAAATACTTAAGAGACCTTCTTTTCCAGCTCTATCACACTGTAGGAGCCCAACAGTGTATGTGATATTGCATAATTGTTTGTTGTTTAAAAGGCAAATTCTTAGATGACAGGACTGTGGAATCTTCAAGGTGTTCTGGAATGTGCTATGAATGGACTATGATAAAAATAATGTAGAATTTTATGTCTTGAAGATTTGCATTGTATAAAACTGGCATGACCTGAAATGCCTTTTTATTTTTCAGTGTGTAATTTAAAAAACATGCTGACCTGCTGCATCCAGCTGCAGTTGTAGATGTTTCTGGGGGGGAAGGATGGTGAGACGATACAAAAATAAAGAGTTGAAAACTGAGGTCAGATGGAGCCCTCTCTCTTGATGGGAGGAAAGGAATTGCTCAACCAAAGCAGTAAATTTATTATATACATTTAGCAACTTAATGTCACATGACAACCCGTTGCTTAGTAATCTGCATGTATGGCAACCTAAGGGCTTGAGGTTTTGGGGACTAGATTAACTTGTTTACATAGCTCGCCCAAGGCAGTCTCTGTTCTCCAATGGGGCTTATCTCATCCTCGCAGGTGTGGTCAATTTCCAGCTTCAGCCGCTCCCAGTACTAACCAATTATTAATATTTCATTTGTTTTATAAACACACCAAACAACTATATGCTATAGGAGCTTCATCAATATCTGATTCTTGAGTAGCTGGTTCTAACAGTAACAGAATGACATGAAAGAATATGAGAATAGTTTTTGAATTATCGCTCTAGAAAGGGCTCTATAAAATGAATCTAAAGTCTTAATTTGTAGGTGAGGAAAATAATATCCCAAGACATTTAGTGATATGCCTGAGGTTACAGCTAAGTAACTCAAGAAATATTTCTAGAAAACCTAATCTAGTTACTATGCTCCTAGTTAATTTCTCTTTCTGTGGTATCAAACTTTCAAATATGTTTGTGTTGGGTCAAGACATTACTGGTAAGCATGGTCATTTTAATTTTGGTTAAGGAAAAGCTTCATAGCATCCAGCTTAGCCCCTATACTCTTATTGTTGCATAGGTGACTTTGGGGATGAGGTTTGGTGACTTAATGCAATGTCCATCTGTTTCCATGGAGCCAGTCTCAGCTTAGGATGACTTATTATGGGATGTCAGAGCAGGGAGTTTTCTTTTTAAATAGCTTTTGTGAGGTATCACTGAAGTAACTGCAAGTACTTAAAACATTCTTTTTTTGTAAATTATAACATATTTATGCAGTTGTGAAACTGTCACCACAATGAATGAGCTTCAGTTGCAACCAAAAGTTTCTTTCTACCCCTTTGTAATCTCTTTCTTCTCCCTCTGTTCCCAGGTTGGCACTATATTGCCTTCTGTCATATAGGTCAATTTGAATTTTCTAGAATTTTACATAAATTGCCTTTAATATTATGTTAAAGAAAATATCCATATATTAAATAATCAGTTTATTAGACATATGCATTATCTGACATAATCCATAAACATAGTCTATGAAGAATGGGCTTAAAAGTGGGCGTGAACAGATTGTTTATGAAGCAATTTTTGTAGATTAATATATTTTAAACTATATATGCTAATGATGAATAAAAAATAAATTGACAAAAGTTGCTTGAATTTGAAGTATAAATGCTCCAGATAGAAATTAAAATTTGTGAGTTCAGATACACTCCTGTAAACATAGATTCCATCATGAAGAGTGAGAAATCATACTGGTCTTCATGTCCAATGTGTAGGAACAATGAATACATTTTATCTCCTTTCCCTTTGTTCCTTCTTCCTACTCCCTCCAACCCTATCTTCATGATTTCTTTCTATTTAGATTCAGGCTGAGATTGAAGACTCAGCTATGGAACCTAATAGCTTATCTAGAACTGTGTGTTTTTTGGTATTAGACAGCCACAGGGTCCACTGCACTTAAATATTATATCACAGATAAGTCTGCCTATTTGTTATACACATGTGCACATGCAAGCACATTCACACATACACAAGGTTTACTTCAGCAGAATAAATTTTTGGTCACTAATTTTTCAAAAAGTGACAATGCGAATGATTCACTTTTAAATAGTCTTACAACCCTTTTCCCCACAGAAATTCAATAGGAAACCAGTGTTTAAAACAGTTACTGATTTTAAAAGAGAATATTAAGTATATAACATGCTTCAATTAATATTAGTGAAAAATATTTTTGCCACTATTTCGTATCTTTATAACTTTTCTCTGTGCTTGATGTTTAACACTATAATTGTTAAACTCAGTTTTGATATTAAGAATGCTTTGAAAGTGGGTATTTCAAGCTATAAGGTTGTGTACTGCTCTTTTGTACATCCTGGGTGGCTAACTTTTAAACACCTCTGGTATCTTGAGGAATGATCAATGGACCATTAAATAGCTGTATCATGCCACAAAGCTATATTCCTGGTAGCAGCTGACCCATGTCATCGTGTCCTTCCTTGTTCGTCTTCTAAAATAACAGTCCAGCAGCTTTACGTACTCGTGTGCAGCGTTGTAACGCGATCTCAGGCAGGGTGTAGGGATCGTGTTCAGCTCGGATGTGTTGACCTGGAATCACACAATGGGTAATATGTCAGTCACAGAGCTTGGCTCCAACACGAGAAACTGTAACTTACTTTTGCCTATGTCTCTTTTGCACAAATCTTCCATGGAAATAATAAATTTGGAGAAAACATGTGGGTAGATGTAGTTTTGAATCCTGTCTGTCTTTCTTCTTTTAATGTGTATCCACCAATCAATTTCCAGTTAAATTCGTGATGTGCACATCATGCTTGTCTTTGAGAATGCTTTGTGGTCATTAGAGTCAAAGGAAACAGTTGACAAATAGCAAAGGAAAATCAGCTACTAAGGAAAACATGGTAAGGAAATTGGATGATGCAGAGCTTGTCATCATGAAAGAAGTATAGAGGCAGATCGGTCAAATAGAAGCTACTGTGGGCAAGCGTTTAGGCTTGATATGGATAACAAGATTCTGGAGAAGAAAACTTGACAAAAAAATGATATTTTGAAAAAAATTAAGAAAGAAGTGGGTCACATGAAAGCCTGAAGTGAAGGATAATTAGAGATGGGAGATTTACCTACTCGTTAAGAGTTGAGAGCTACAGAGTTCCGAAAAAAGATGGCACCTGGTAAGAGAGAAAGAGGCAAGCTCAAGGGGATGGTATGTGAAGAATCATTAGACTTGGGTTGTTATACTAAGGAAAAGAAGCCAGTCACAGAAGAACAAACATTATATCATTCTACTTATGAAAAATGTTGAGAATAAGCAAATTTATGAAGACAAGTTAATGCCATAGGGGAACCGGAATTAGGACAACCGGGAGTGACCACTCATAGGTACAGGGCTTCCTTTAGGGGCAGTGACAATGTACTACTACTAGGCTATAGAGCTCCTCACACAACTCTGTGAATACCCCAAAAAAGATTGAATTGTGTACTTCAAATAAGTGGACTGCACATATTAAATGGGCCAAATGTATGGCAAATGAATTATACAGCAATAGGACTGTTTCAAAGAACTGAAAGAGTTTGGATGTGGCATGTAACTGGCTAAGAGACAAGACAATAAGAGGAATTCAATGCGTATTTATAAGTCATTCTCTTTAAATTATATTTTAATGAAATAGTAAATAAGATTGACTCATGTTTCTAAGTACAGAGCACTAACATCCAGAAAGTTATACAAAATGTCAATAATCGAGGGAAAGTGTAAGGCGTGGATAATGGCTAGAGAACAGAAATCGGTTTTTCCCCTATCAAAATAGCCTTAGGATATATGAAGAAAGTAAGCATCAAGTACACTCAAGCTTTGAAGTTATATTCTTTTGTCCATGGGTGCAAGGAGCCAGCTGGAGCCACTTCAGAAGCTTCTGGTAGGTACTTACCTGACTTACTATAGCCCTAAAGAGTTTTAACCCTGCCTCACTGGAGAGTTGGCTGGAGAAATATCACAGCAAGATCTAACTGTACGATGTCACATGTTTATTGTTTCTTTTTGCCAGGTACTTCTCTAAGACTTTCATAGATTGTTATTTGGTTTTCACAATAACCCTTTGAGGTAAGTATTCTTACTAGCATCCATTTTACAGGTGAGGAATCTGAGACCCAGAGAAGTTAATTTGATTTAAGTAACACAGCTGATGAATATTAGATCATAATTAAAACTCTAAAATCTGACTTCGATATCTTCAGATTACTAACCATTATGTTAAACTGCCTGTCTAAGGCTGTATACAGGGAAGTGGCCTTCATTTATCCTGTTTTAAATAAGTCAGCGAAAGTTATCCAAAGCTTTTTCTACAACATATATCAAAGATACACTGAATTTTTAGGGCACCTTTCAAATTAGAGTGTGGGTGAAAATAAAATGATTGTTTATTTCACATGTGCACCGATCATCTTGGTACTGGCACTTATGTTTATTTCCACAATATCTGTTCTGCTTACCTTGCTGTGTGCACTGCTTCCGTCTCTGGGATTTGAACTCTTTGTGCCTTGGGACTGATGCACATGTTAGCAAGGAGCTGTCCTACGAAACAGGCTGGCTGAGGCATGCGGCATCTTTAGCCTCTTGTGGCTGGAGTTCTTGTCTCACAGACCTTTAGACTGCTTTCTTGACTTCTTCATATCCCTAACATCTGGTTAAAAGAAAACTCTTGAAGTATGGTATATAGACTGCCAGGATAGACATTACCTTAGGACTACAAAATCAAAATCTGCTTTTAAATAAGATTCACAGGTCCTATCTGTACACTCATGAGTTTGAGACCACTGTGTAAATGATTTTTACCTCTTATCAACTGACTTTTCTATGTGCTATATGACTTTAAATGGAGGGTTTAAAAAAATTTTAAACAAAAAAAGGTAAGAGATAACAATAAAACAGTTTAAACCGGGCGTGGTGGTGCACACCTTTAATCCCAGCACTTGCGAGGCTGAGGTAGGAGGAGCATTGTGAGTTCGAGGCCCGCTTGGGCTACAATGAGAGTGCAAGGCTGGCCTGAGCTACATAGTGTGACCCTGCCTCAAAAAACTAGGGTCGGGAATTTGGCTCAGTGGCTTAAGCGCCTGTCTGGCAGTTGTGAAGCTGTGAGTTTGATCCCTGGTGCTGAAAAAAAAACAAAAACAAAAAACCCAAAAAACAACAACAAAAAAACCAATAAAACAGTTTCAAAACAGGTTAGTAAGGGATGAGGATTTAACTCAGCAGTGTAGCACCTGCCTGGCAAGCATGAAGTCTTCAGTTTGATTCCCGGTATCCCCAAAATAAACAAAAAATGAGCAAACAAACAAACACACAACAGACTAATAGGAGAGTAACAATAATCAACACATCGCATATTGTTATTTTTTAAAATTTTTAAAAATTTTTTGTGGCACTGGGAGTCGAACTCACAACCTTGCGTGTAACAGACAGGTGCTTAAGCCACTGAACCAAACTTCTGGCCCTAAGTTTTTGAGGCAGGGTCGCACTATATAGTTCAGGTTGGCCTTGCGCTTGCATTTTAGCCCAAGCCAGCCTCGAACTCACAACGTTCCACCTACCTCAGCCTCCTGAGTGCTGGGATTAAAGGTGTGCACCACCATGCCTGGCCCCGCATTGCATACTGTTATATTCCTAGTAGTTATCCAGAATACAAGATATAGGCAAGAAACATTGCCCAGAAAATTACTAGCACAAAACTTTCCCCTCAATGAACCAAGAGAAACCAGCTGTGTGACTAACTATCTTAACTGTCTTGTGTTTATGTATATCTTTTCCTTCTCCCTTCTTTCCTATCACAGTTTGTCATAGCTAGATCTTGGAAGCAACTCAAATGCCTATTAACCAAGGAATGGATAAAAAAGATGTGTTTTTTTAAAAAAATAATGGAATATTACTCAGTCATAAAAAGATAAGTGTGAGACTTTTATAGGTAAATAGATGCAACTCAAGTCCATACTCATAAGCGAAATAAAGCAGATCCACATGTGTAGAAGCTGTATTGGCTCACTAGTGTGAGAATCTGAAAGAGTAAACAAGCTCCAAAATGTACTACAGATATTTTGAAATGGGAAGAAACTGTTCAAAAGAAAATAAATGGAGATTTTGATGTGCTGTATAAACTTTGTGTCTGGCACTGGGATCTATTGGTTTATAGATAACTATTTAGCTTTTCTATTGGTTTATAGATAACTATTGGTTTATAGATAACTATTTAGTTTTTCAAATACATTTCTGCCCAGACTTTTAGCATTGTGTATTTCTCAATTTTTCCATTCTTATTTTCTTGTTCTTCTGCTCCATGATCTGTCCCTACTCATGCTCTCAAAACTAGGGGAATGATAACAATTATAGTACTTAATTATTTCCTCAAAAATGTCATGAAGTGAAAATATCGAATCAAACGAACAATTAACCTATGCAGACATTCATATGAATTATTCAAATCTAAGATTTTAACTGTTCTTCACTCTTGTAATGTAGTAAATCAACAGAGCCCTCCCCTGAACCCTCCATTCCTGCCAAATATACAATATGTGATATTATTCATGGAATGAGAACTTGGGTAACAGTTCTTATTTTCTCACCAGGTTAAGAAAAAAAAATCACTCTTTAGTGTGTTATGATTAATGAGTGCCTTTGGTTGCCTTTCTCAGAATTTTAGAAGAGGTCAATCGGCTGTTTTCCTTATTGCTCCTTCTAGGATTCATATGCCGTGTGGTGTATTTATTCAATTTAAGTATTAGTCATCCTTGGGGATTTCCTATGTAATAACTTTTACAAGCATAATTTCAAAGAAGAGCAAAGTGGTGTGTTTATAGACATCCACCCACATCCCTTTCCCTTCAAAATATGCTTTGCAAGTGTTACTGTGAGCTCTCTTTGAAGATCCAACATTAGGTAGATACTAAAAAAAGAAAACTTTTTTTTCTGTATAGATTTACCAAAAAAAAGTTTCATCTGCTAAATTTAAGAAACTGTAAAGGGCTAGAAAAATAAAACTGCATAAAAATTTTGAAAATTATGAATTAAGAAGTTTAAAATTAAGTAATAGAATTATGGGAAACTTATTTATGAACTAATTGTGATAATTGTACAATTGTTACTATCTCCTTAGTTATTTTTCACAGGCCTGCATTGAAAAGGGTACACAAAGCCTCTGTCAAATCACTTCTCCAAGTCTTTTTATTCCTGCAGACATGGTACACATTAGGCATTTGGAAAGATTCTACCCTCTCAAGGACAGTCCTAGCATACAGAATTAAACTTCCAGAAAATTCTTGGTCTGTTTTTTTAACCCCTTGAAAACAGCATTACCCTAATAATTCTAGTACTTAAACCAAATGCAAGTCTCGAGGTGACTGAATTCAAGCTATTAAAAATTATACGGGACAACTTCTAGGGTATGTTGTCACATAGTGAGAAAAGAGTTCCACCTAGGTCTTTAGTTTCATTTCTTGTTCACAATTTAATCATGAATTTCTTCACCATTTTTAGTGATTTACAAAATGAGGTTAATTGTGTGGTTACCTATATTGAATTTTTCAAACTGACAGGCTATTCATTGTTGTGTAGAGACATAGCTTCTGATTATGCTGTGTGGATTTGCCACTAAGGCAAAAATTAATTTTAAACTCATTTTAGGGATAATATTAGAACTGAGAGATAATATGAGAATTTTGAAAAGTGCAGTAGAAGATGATTCATATTTACAATCTCAGTATACAAAAGCAGTCAGGTGAAAGGACAGTTTTTAAGACTGAATAATTTTTAAGTCAAAAAAATTAAGAACCTCCTAGAAAGAAAGGGCTGTCAGGTGTTTCTTTTTGCAGTGACATAGATCAAGGAACTACAACATGGCACAGTCTTTTCCTTGACACAGTTCCTCTTTCTGTTGGCACAGTTGTTTGATTTATGCTCTGATCCTTATTCATGTAACATTTTGTATTTTATATATGAACTCGTCTCAATCCATAGTGAGTCCCACCACTATGTATTATATTGATCCATGATTATTTTCTTCCTCTCCCTCTTCTTCTTTTTCATAAAGTCAACCTTGTTAAGCTTTGCAAGTCTGAGTCAGTCCTCTGATTAAGCTCATGGTCTCACTTTTTTAAATAAAAGCTGGAAGTCAACATTGGGCTCATTTTCAGGTTGAAAGGACAGAAACTCTAACAGATTATGCAATCTATGGCTCTGTTATTATAAAAATCTGTGCCAATATTACAACTTTTAATGCAGTGCTATGCTGCTTAGCATGTAGATAAATAATACTTCATACTATTTGTCAATTTTAAAGTGTGCGTTCATCTTCTCTTCCTAATTAAAAGGTAGAAATATGGATCCTCTTTGATATCTGTAAAATATTAGCATAATGGTTATAATAATGGACATAATTAATAGTTTTGCAAGCTAGTAGTCCTATATATTTGCTTTCATTTGATCCAATAATATTTTGTAACAATACCCTCCAGAACTTGCCAGCTTAAAGCGGTATTTATTATCACTTATCTCTGTGTGAGTTGGTGGGAAATGGCTGCTGTATATTGGGCTTGATTTTTGTCTTAGTCTGTTTTATGCTGCTATCACAGAATATCAGAGACTATCTACCTTAAAATGGAAAGAAGTTCCTTTAACTCACAATTCTGAGGTCCAAGAGCATGGTGCCAGCAACAGCTTCTAGTGAAAGCCTCATATCAGACAGCGTTATGTAGCAGGATCACATGCAAGAGAGAGAGGTCATGTTGTGAGAGAGTAAGGAAGAAATGGGGGAAAAGTAAATTAATCAATTTAGTAGTGCTGAAGAGTGAATCCAGGGTCTCCCATAGGCAAGGCAAGCACTTTACCTCTGTGCTATATCCCTGGCCCCAGGCTTGTTTCTTAAGCACTTACTCTAAAGAGAACTAATCTACAGCAAGATCTAACCAACTCTAAGAGGCCAGCATTAATCTCTTCACCAGGGCAGCCATGACCCAGTCACTTCCTGTTACCCCTGCCTATGAAAGGTCTCACTACCTTTCAACACTCTTGCATCAGCAACCAAGATTCTAGCACCTGAACTTTGGGGGACAAACTCTACTCACACCATAGCAACTAGGTATGCTGCATCCTAAGGATCTGTGTGGGTCTGGCATCTCCTTGTAGTTAGGGTTTAGAGTATATTAATTCTAAGGCCTAAGCCAGTGATGGTGAACCTATGGCATACATGTTATTTGTTTTTCTTTTAAAACAACAGATGCTAATGTATGAGTTGTTTTTCTAAACTAAAACCTCAGTATTCAGGTTTAATTGCAGTACTGATGCTTTGTGATAAATGAGTTTTGGGTTGCAGTTTGGGCACTCATCTGTAAAAAGCTTGCCATCACTAGTCTAGGTTGAAAGAATAGAAACTGCCCATGGGAAGCTAATCTTGAATAAAGGGAAAGGTGAGAAAGGTCAAATTTAACTGTTCTCAGTATTTCCATCCTGTTTTGCATCACTTCTGCTAAGAGCCGACTGGCCAAAACAAGTTGTAGGCCGAAGTAAAAGATGGAGAAATTCTTTGGGTCCACCATTAGACTAAAGCAAGTCTCGTGGCAGGAACAGTGAAATACACACTGAATAATGATTTACCACAGCCATGGCCCTGCACTCTCAAGGCATTCCTAATGTTGCTAAGACTCTCCACTTGTCTTAGTTACTTTTCTCTTCCTGCTAAGACAAAATACTCAACAACCAAAGGTAAATGAGGAAAGGTTCATTTTGACTCACAGTTTGAAGAGGTTTCAGTCCAAAGTTGGCTGACTCCAAGGCAGGGTGGCGTGGCAGAGGGGCACTGCAGATGAGAAATTGTCTATGCAAAGCAGGGCAGGCAGAAGGCAGCAAAGCAGCAAGTGACAAGTGAGCACAGCATCCATGTTTCTGTCCTTTATATTCTACCCTTAGGGTGAGTAGCACTCACATCCAGGGAGGGCATTCCCAGAATCATGCCAGACCAATCAGTGGACTAATTTAGGAATCACACATCCTTGATCCCAGCATCACACACTGAATCTTAGCATTGCACACTCTAGATCCTGCCACATCTGAAAAGCCTCAACTGTGATCACATGAAACTTTGGGGGAGGGCATCTAAACACAAGCCATAGCACCACTGTTGGTATGTTCTTGAAGAAGAAAAGAGAGAGTTGAAACACATAACAGTAATATGCTTATATAATAATATATAATGTCATAAATCATATAATATACAATTGTATATAACATGTTTATATTACATATACTTGTATATAATATGTTCATATATTGTAGTATATGATATACAATATATTAGATAGTATATTAATATTACATATAAATGCACTTGTACATTGACAAACATAAATATATGTAAATTAGTATTGTATTTACTCTGAAGAAGTTATTCTTTTGTAACCATCAATTTCCATAATATTTTTCCAGGCACTTGTGAAAGTAAAGTCCACAAACATTACTGTAGACTTTTATAAATGGTGAGGACATAAGGAAGTTAATGTGCAAGATAACATAATACTTCAGATAGAAGTGGATGCGCAAATGGCTTACTCAAGCAAATTCTTTGTTATTCAGATTTATCCACACAGCTATCTCTTTGACCAAACCAAGAGCCTCTTACCCCTCACTTTGTCAAAAGAAAATTATAAGCATTTTAGCAAGAAAGAAATAAAAAGTAGATAAGGGGTTTTGGTTAATTTAAAAACAGATGAAGAGATAAGAGGCTTTTAAGAGAGATAACCGGCTGTTGTCACTGTGAGGGGACAACTAAACAATAGCGGGGAAGGAAGTGAGGTTCTGGGGAGCTAACACAGAGTAAACGCCTCCCTGGATTCCAGGGGACCGTGAGACACGCTTCAATGTTAGGTTCCTTCCTGGTTTCCATTCTTAGAGAGCTGATTGTGTTAGCAGGTGAGTAATAGGACTGCAGTATGATTCCAGGATTCCTGTCCCCTGTCTTGGGACACATCATTATTTCAGCACTCTCAAGGCAAGCAAATAATCTACAGTAGAAGTACAACACATTTTTACCCACTTAGACATAATTACTGCTTTACCACAAAATAGGTAAGAAGAAACTTTTTAAAGAGCAGCATATGTACTTGTGTCATTAAAAAATAACATTTAAAAGCTGACTTGTGATAAAGATCACTGCTACAAAAATATTGACATAAAAGAATCCTCCAAACTTCAAGATTGCCAAGACCCCTCCCTTCCATCTGCAACTCTGGATCTACTGCTAGTTCTTTAGCTATGAGACGTGCAGATGCTGACACAAAGGTATTCTCAAATCTACCTAACACTGGTCCCTATTTTGCATCACACATCTTTACTTTTGTCCATGAAAGAGTTTTCATCTATTATTCTCACTTTAGAAGCAGTATCACCAAAATAGCTGCAATAATCATTCTTTCCCATAAGCTGGATTTCTTTTTTGAAGTATCAGATTGCCTCAGTATTCTGCCTTTCTTCCTAGTTAACGTTTAATCACCCAACTCCTAGTTGCTGATCAGATCAGGGGGTTTGTGTTTCTATGTGACAATATTGAGGATTCTGTCTCTCTCTTCATTACACAGCTTCTACCTGTGCTCACACAGTTTGCTTAGCTGTACTATGGTAAAAACTCCTACCTGGGTCCGCTACTCATGTGGATCTTCTCTTTTCCAATGTAATGTAGACCACATTGGTCTTAGAAATAAAAGTCTTGTGGGTTGTTTATTTTACAGTATTGGGGGTTGATCCCAGGCCCTCTGCACTGAGCTATATCCCCACCTCAGTTTTTCTTTATTATTTTGAGACAGGGTCTCCCTAAGTTGCTATCCTATTACATTGGGGCTACAGGGGTGCTCTCCACTCACCACTGTACCACTCCCCTACACTCCCCTGAACGAAGGCAGTGTCATTTCATGCATCCAATTGTAACAGAGTGAATTTTGGAAAAGGACATATGCAGTAGCCACAGACCTGACTCAGCTCCTTGTCAATCACATTGTCGATCACACCCTGAAGGACCCAATGGGAGGAACCCTAGACCTGGTGCAACATTTTAAATCCCTCAACCCAATGCCCTCAGTGCTTGTGCCAGTTTCTTTCCACCGGCATGTGCCTGCTCACTGTGAGCACACCATTGCCTGTTTGAATTTTGCTGTTTATTCCTTACCATTGTGTGCCAGAGCCAATTCTTTTTTTTTTTTTTTTGTCACACATAAGAACCTAGGAACCTGGGACCCCATCACCCATCTTGGTACACCTAGTCAGGAGGCAACACACCCTTTGGGAAGATTTTTATTTTTCACTTCTGTTTTTTGTTCTTGGTCACTTATTGTGGGCATTGGTCAGACTATTAATGCATTAGGTTATCTATGATGTGAAAAGAAAACTTCGATGAATATGTGACTAGGTTTTGGGGTGCTGGAGTCTCATTCTAGAGGTGGATTCTAGGTTCTTTTGGTCCTGAATGAAGAATTGGTCAAAACAAATGCAAAGAGAAATGAGGGTTTACAGTTATTATTACAGGTAAGAAAAGAAACATGTTTGCAGAGGAAGCTCAGGCAAACTAAGGATAAGAAAATAAACATATTCTGCAAACAATAGGGTGGGCCACTGGAAGAGTTTACAGTGGTCCTGGCTTGGTGGTGACTGTCTCTTTCACCTCCTAGTCCTCAGGTCAATGCTGGGTCGATGCTATTCATTAAAAACCTGCTCGAGTTCTCTCTTCTGGTTCCACATGCAAGGACCTGGCAACTGCTCTGCACGCGTGCCCTGAATTTTGCAATCAGTAGGTTGTGCTCACTTCCTCAGATAACCCAGGACACCCCAATCTCCTGCCTCAAAAGGATAACCCAGGTATGAGTGCACAATTTAGTCTCTGTTGGGAGAAGAGAACTTCCATGCATTGCTCAGGTTTACGCTTGTGACCTCTCTTTTGGGGGCAAACCCCTGTAGCATGGGAAGTCCTTTTAAGTAACTAGAGTCCTAAGTCCCTAGAAAAATGAGTGCTTGTACATAAAGCTCTGAAGACAAGAGGCACTTGTTCCGGAACTCTGATCAGAAATGGGAAAGAAGTGTCAGGAGAAACTCCAGGATGCACAGAGGCCTTGCAAGGTATTCCTTTAGGGTAGCACCACACCCTGTCTCTGGGTTAGATGGAACTCTGAATATCTTATCACCCAGGAGTACACAAAATAAGGATCCCCCACCAATTCAGTATCTTGAGGAAAGTTTCTCATTTAAGCAGTGTAGGAAACCCAGTCCTGAGACATGATGGAGAGAACCAGTCTCTGGTCACACAAGAGAAAGCAGTTTCTTAAAGCATACAAACTCTTAGGTCCTCAGCACTTTAACCTGGGGGAGGTACTCTAAACTGCTCTTCTGATAGGTCTCTCTCCCATTTCCTAAGTCATGCAGATTCAAGTGGTGGTTCAGGTGGTAGCTGATGTTATCCTTGGGACTTGGTGAAGTCTATAGACTTAAACCAAGAAGGAGCCCACTGGATTAATTTTTTCCTTCTCCCTCTGTTCCTAAGAAAGCCCCAATCCCCTCCTGGTCCTCTGTCTCCCACTGAGGGTTTCATCTGTCAGAAAATTCAAATTCATTAATTTTTCTGATACTAGTTATCAGGGTGAGGCAGGGAGCTGGACGGTGGAGGAGACTAACAGGAGCTGGAGGATACAGGAAGTTTTCTCATGGTTCCAGTGACAGTTTCTAGAATGTTCCACTATGTGGAATTGGCGAGGCACATAGCCTTCGCGTTTTCCCTTTTGGTAGGAGGGCCCCACAGGTCCACAGGAAAGATGCCACTTCATCCCTTCTCAGTGCTCTTCCATGACCTTCTTGGATCCTAAGGTTGTCTGTCAAACCCTGCCAATAGGTATTTTTTTTCCTCTGGAGCCTCTTGGAGTTGCTTCTCTAGGGTTAGTTTGCTCCTTCCCTCCATCTTATTTGGCTCTGGCATTCTTATGATAATGTTGGCCTCAAGTTTATCTCCCTACCTAAAATGGTATGTAAGCTTTAGATGCTAAGTGACAACTAACTGTGAAGATTTCCTGTGCCCAGAAACCCATATCCTTTTGTGATGTAGATTAGTGGGAATGCAGAAAAGCTGCAAACAGAGGAAGGGGCTAAGAAGGGGTGAAGGGACTGTACTGGAGCTCAGGTTTTTTTTTTTATTTAAGCGGAAAAAAAAGACACGTATAACAAAGACAAAAAACAAAACAGACAAAAGACTAGAGTAAATGCACAACAGTAACATTACAAGTTTACAAAACAGGATGATAGAAACTTGACAATGGTTGCAATATTGTGTATCGTTATCTTTAAAATGGTTGTTTATATTAACAGATACAGACACGTAAAATTGATCTAATCATATGAGTGTTAATTGTTCTTTCTCAGTAACGAATACATTCAGCAGTGTGTTCGTTTTACCTATCTTACACATACATATATACAGATTTATATCTTTTCCTTTTCCTGTCCCTCTTTCTCCCTTTTCCCTTCCCTGTTACTTTTGCTGGTCGAGCTGTTTTTTACCCTTACATAGTATTTATTATAGATTTTGGATCATATATACTTTTTCAGTTTGTTACACTAGGGAGACAATACGGTATTGACACATGTGGGTTTGATTTATTTCACTTATGAGTATGGTCTCAGCTCAGGTTTTAAAGCTAGGTCCTGCCTGGGCCACTGGCAGTGGCAGAGTCTTGAATCCTACCTCATCCATTCTAACAGTGGCTTAGACGGCCTTCACAATTTTTTTGGTCTCTTTCCCTTGAAACTTGTTCTATTCCCAGTTCTTAGAGAGCTTCTTACCAGGCTTCTCATCCATTAACCTTTCCTCAGCTATTTGAAAATGAACAATCTTCATCTACCTTACTTGTAATAGTTGGGGGAAAATTTTATCAGGACCCAGAGATCCACACCCCTGGAAAGTGAATCATGACCAAAAACCCTTTGTCAAATTATTCACCTCTATTAGCCAGTTTCCTCATGAGGCTCCTATGCAGGAAAGTTTATCAGGGTTTTATTGAAATGTCTTAGAGGAGAAGTACTCACTACCACTCCTTAGACATGTATACCATGATGTTAGATGATTCTGTAATTGGTTAGAGGCATTTGGCCAGTTGGACACCCCAGTTCCAGATCTCCTATATGGGAGATACATTGCGGCCAAAGTGGAGATTCAAAGGTCCAAAGAAAGTGGCAGCAGTTCCCCCACAAAGCCAGAGGCCTCTGGCTTTTAATCCCAATGAGTTCATTTCTAACCAGGAAATGGCCTGTGTTTGAACCGTTCAGAGACTGACCCAGGGGGAGCCTGATAAGATTCCCAAGACCTAATTCATTTTTTTTTTTTTTTTTTTTTTTTTTTTTTGCGGCACCGGGGTTCAAACTCACAGTCTTGTGCCTGCCAGACAGGTGCGTAAACTGCTGAGCCAAACTCCCAGCCCTAGTTTTTTGAGGCAGGGTCACACTATGTAGCTCAGGCCGGCCTTGCTCTCGCATTGTAGCCCAAGCCGGCCTCGAACTCACAACACTCCACCTACCTCAGCCTCCCGAGTGCTGGGATTAAAGGTGTGCGCCACCATGCCTGACTCTCCACGACTTAATTCTTACTCCTGCCCACAGACACATCATGGTGAACACCTCAACCATTTCACCTGACTCCCTGCTCATGTGCCCTCTCAGATACTGGGATATATTCAACCCCCAAACCCTCAAGTAAAAACATCTTATACAGTAATACCTTGCTTCACTAATGCTTCTGTTCACAAACAATTTGGATCTCGGACAAAAACATTTGACAAAATTTTGCATCTGTTCACAAACTTCACATTGGGTGACAAACACAATCATGGTCATCATCCTCACACAAAGACCAATGAGGCCATCTTCCCCAAAATCATAAAATAAATTAAGCTAGTGAACCAAAGTACTACTGTATTCCTGTGTAATGAGGTATGATCTATGTACCGACTTATGTAGATCAGATAGTGTGGCCCCTTAACAGCAGCCTGAAGGATAGCACTGTACTCCAATTGTATCTTTTTTTGCAAGACACAGAGAAAATGGTTGGAGGTGTCTCATGTCCAAGCTTTCATGGCCCTCTACCAAAAACACAAACTTTACTGTAGAATTAATCCCTCCTGGGGAGCTGATGCTGCCGAGGACTTCCTCATGTTTGCTCCTCCCCACCGTAGGCTGCATCCTTACCAACCTGCATCATCAGTGTCCCCAGCAGATAAAGACAACCTCCTAAGCCCACTCCATGTAAGGTCTGGATCTGTCTACTATAAACTCCCACCTCAGGGAATTCAACATCTCAGCCTGTTACCACCCTACCCTGTCAAGAAGTTGCAGACACAGGTGCTACTAAGTTCAGGTTCATTTTTGGGTCATTCATATCAAACAATGCCAAAAAATTGGATAAAGTCTCTGAGACTTTAGCCCAAGAATTTTGCTGATGGATTCCATACAATGGGTCTTAGTTACTTTTGTCATTGCTGAGATAAAATACCCAGTGTCCACAGTAAAAGGGAGGAAAGTTCATTTCAGCTGATATTTTATAGAAGTTTCAGCACATGCTGGGCTGGATCCAAGGCAAGGTGGCATGGCAGAGGGGCAAGGGAGAGGAGAAGCAGTCCATGGCAGGGCAAGCGGGATGCAGCAAGCCTCTTTTTTCCTTTTATTCCATAATGACTATAAACTGATTGATTGGTGCCACCCACACCTGGGGTGGGGTTTCCATTACTCACTCTCAGAACTATTCTAAACCAATTTAGTTATCACACACCCTTAATCCACAGTCATACACCCTTAATCTACATTCTTGTAACCTAGATCTAGCCATTTCTGAAAATCCCCACCTATGAGGTTTTGGTGGAGGATGTCTAGATACAGTCCATAACACCCTGACAGTGGCTTTTGATCTGAACTGGTGAGATGTCTAGTTCATCCTGGTTTCCTGCTGCATAGAAATAGATAGATTGTAAGAGATTCCAGACAAGCTGATGATGAGGTCTGTGTGACTGCACCTGATGCGAATCAGCAAAGCAATGCATTATTCAGGCCACAAGAGAGGCCCAGGTAGGATTATAACACTGGGAATGGAAAACCCAAATGGAGGTTGCACTTCCAGGCCATCTTAGATATGCCCCAGTCTATAAATTATGATAGACTCAGAACCATCAGTCAGGGTTCTGATGAAGATCCAACAGCTTTTCAAGACCACTTGAAAAGAGGCATTCCATAAATATACTAATTCAAACCCAGAGTCTAGAGAGGGGCAAATTATCCTAGGATAATATTTTATTAAGCAGTCAGCTCCAGACATTAAGGGGAAGTTCCAGAAACTTCAAAAGGCCCACAAACTGGCATAAATCAATTGGTCAATGTGGCTTATATGGTCTTTAACAACCATGATGCAGAAGAGGACGAATGGGAGTAAAGTAAGAAGAAAAGGCAGGCTAACCCTTTGCTGGCCCTAATGGATAAAGTTCACGATAAAGCCCATTTCATCAAGGGGAACAGAGATAACCCAAAAGGTGCTAGGGGCACCTGCTGTGTCCTTCAGGTGCAAGAATCAAGGTACTGGGTGGAGGAGTGCCCCTGAAGTCCACTGAATACAGATGAGGACCGCTGGCCCTGGAGGAGGGACTGCATTCTTCCTATCATGGTGTCCGGGGAAAAATATCTGAGCAGTGACAGATGGTGCCTGAGGTAGCCTGTGTGACCCCACATGAGGACATCACCATCACCTTATAATAGCCTTGGGGAACTCAGGAGGCCATGGTAAGCAAATCATATTCCTTCTTGATAGTGGAGCATTTTACTCAATTCTGGCTTCCAATGGGGCAAATTATCATCCTGTTCCTCAGCTGTGAGTCTTAATGGAGTTAACCAGCCAGTTTTCTTTACCCATGTCTGAATTGCCTGTTGGGAGATTTTTTTCAAGCTGTCTTCATGGTAATAACAAAATGCCCCATAGAAGGGATGTACAGGGCCATTCTGTCACTCAAACCTCTGGAAACCCCTGTCCAACTTGCCAGAGTCCTGGGAAACTTGGCAAATTGGCTCCTTTTTTTTTTTTGGTTTGTTTGTTTTTGTACCGGGGATCAAACTCCTGACCTTATGTTGCCAGGCAGGTGCTTAAGCTGCTGAGCTAAATCCCCAGCAATTTGGCTCCTTTGGGACTGATTCCTCTGCCAGGAGTTTCTCATTTAAGCAGTATAGGCTCAGCTTGGACATGATTGCCCAGCACCCAATTGGTTTTTCAGCAGCCACAAATGCTCTCAGCAAAAGCTACAACCCCAACATGAGCGCTGCCCTCAGCAAACACAGGACAGGATGTCATAAAAAAGAGCTAAGACATAACACAGAATCATCCCAGAGCCAGGGCATCAATTTACATCAGACATTTGGAGAACTTTGACCATGGATGTTTGCTCAAATCTCCTCACCTCAAGTCCCCGACCTCCTTACAGATACCTTGCCTGGTCTCCCCACTTGACTTCCTTCTTGGACTTTGTCCAAGTTCAATGAAAGGCTCTGCTTTTCTCTGTACCACACACATGGCCTTTTCAACTTCGGCCTACACCCAGGTACTATATATTCTACACCATGTTATCCTTATACAAGCCTGGAGACCTCGAGGGATCTCTGCCTCATACTGTTCCTTACATAAACTTTGGTGCTTCTGGTGAATCTTACCGGGGATCAAACTCACGACCTTGTGCTTGCCAGGCAGATGCTTATGCAGCTGAGCTAAATCTCCAGCCCATAACTTTGGTGCTTTTTCCTCACTCTTGCATGACATGGCCAATTCTTTTTCATGCACAAGAACACAAGATCCCTTGTGGGATCCCACTACACACAGTAACACAGAGATGCTATTGCAAGTTTTTGTTTTGTTTTGTTTTTTGGTACTGGGAATCAAACTCACAACTCTGCACTTGCCAGGCAGGCGCTGTGTCACTGAGCTAAATCCCCAGCCCTCTTGTGTGTTTCTTGTTGGCTGTTCTGATACTCATCTTCAGGATGACCCAGACCACATTTAAAATGTGACAACGTAAGATCCTTTCTAATGATTCTTAACTGAAATGAAGACTTTCCAGAATAGATGAATCTTTAGCTGAAATTAAAAGATTTATAAGTTAGTGGAATTTAGAGAGAAAGAAAGAAAAGCAAGGCTTCTGGGTGAAAGTGGTAGCACAGCAAAATGAAAAAGGTAGAAATAATTATTATGTAACTGGGAGCATCAACTATTTCTTGGAACAGAAATGATATAGGCTATGGAATAGTAGTGATAGTTATACAAATTGTGAAGCACATTGAACTATAAATGAGGACACTTACGATTGGGTTGCTCTTGGACAAGAGAATATCAAAAATATAGGAAGTGTTTAGTTTGGTTTGGTGACAAATACCTGTAAGTCTAACACTTGGAGGCTGAGGTAGGAGAATGTTTAGTTCAGTATCAGCCTGGTCTACTTGATGAGTTCAAGGCTGGCCTGGACTATGTAGTGAAACTTTGTGTGAAACAAATAAACAAACAATCAAATAATGTTTTCCAAGGTTTAGTTTTCTGCATATGTGCAGTTTTATATAGGAAGGGAGCCCACAGCTGAGGACATCAATTAGAAGCAAGGAAATGAAGGCCTTGCTAAGGATGACACATGGAAATTGAAAAGTCAAGTTAGATATGAGGCCTATTTTGAAAGAAAAAACATTGACAAAATTTATGGAAGCCTGAATATAGGGTTGGAATTCAGGATACTTATGAGAATTGCAAATTCTTTGATTTAAAAATAGGGAATTTGAAAATAGGGATAGAAAGATGAGGATTCTAGATTCAAACATACTGAATTGAAATGTGTGAACATGAAATAGGCAAATAGAGATAGGGTGTGAATGATTTAACTGAGCAGTTATGATTGTAACTATAAATCAAGAGTCCTAAGATTGAAGGCAATAATTGAAATGTGAAAATTGAGAAACTTATTGAGGAAGAGAGAAGACAGATAGAATAAGACAAATAGAGCACAGAGAATTGTTAGAAAAATCTCCAGCTCCTCAATCTAGACTCATTATCTATTCAAATATGTTTATTTATTGTAACTTTATTTTTATCACTTTAGCACTTTGATTACCTGTTTTGCCCTTGTTTTCCAAATCTTGCTAAACTCTCAAGAGAAACATGTCTTTTTTTCTGATATCCAGAATCTATACCTCTTTGATTTCCAGTTGCCTTTCTGACTTCTGACCACACCATTGACTAGATTGTTTGTATTTTGTGTTTCTTTCTTGGTCTTAGTTTCTCACCTAGTGTATGTATGAAGTACTGTGATACAGTCTTGAGCTATGCATAAGGAGAGAAAAGAAGCTATGCATAAGGGAACAAAATGCACAGGAGTGGTTATGAAGGAGAACCAGAATTATGATACATAATGAAAGTCAAGAGGGAAGGGAGACAGTAACTCCAAAACTCTTGTGTATTTGCATTGTCAAATGCACTATCCATGTCATAAACATGCCAGCATATTATAGGAACATCTGAGTAATTTTTATTGCTTCACTTAAGCAGCATCAAGAACCACACTTAAAGGTTTAAAAGACTTACTGTTTCATGGAACCTGACTATTATAGAAAGTACAGTCCTCATGGTACTGTAATTTAGCAAGTTAACTTACTTGGCATTTTGGAACACATTTTCATTTGATCAAGTATAGGATTGTATTTTCTGGGATTGTGATTCTGATGTGTTTGTTGGGTTACTTCTGGATTCTATGGTCAGAACTAGCAGAATTCTCTGTTAGCTAGATCCTTCTTTCATTTTTCCTATAAACACTTCTCAGTAGCTTATAAAGTAACATCTACAGTGTTAAGGTAAGCAAGAAATGTCAATTATATTTGACTATTAAAAATAGTGAAAGAACCTGGGTATGTCTGTAATCCTAGCATTTTGGGAGGCTGAGGCAAGAGGATTGCAAGTTTGAGCCCAACCTGGGCAATTTAGCAACTTAGAAAGACCCTGTATGAAAAAATAAAAAATAAACAAGGACCTGTGCAAAAGTCGTGTGTTCAATTTCCAGGAGAGCTGAAAAACAATTGTGAAAAATCTTTTTAAAAATATCAACAGACTGGTTTAATCACCCTGGAACAAGATGAGAAGCCCCAGTGGCACTCACTGGTCTTGTGGGACCAACGTGTGGCCCTGGCTACCCTCTGAATGGACAGGGAGATGCACATTTGGATTTGCATGGTTACAAGGCAGGAGTGTCAAAAGTATGGACAGGTCTGCGAGGTCTCAGTCCCCACCCAGTAAGGCGGAGGCTCCAGCAGCACACTCTGGAAATGCACCCTCACTAGCTGCGCAGAGGATCCAGCTCTACCTGGTCCCATGACTCAGTGCAAACTACCAGCGGAACACCTGACCAGCCTCACAGGACACAGAGGTACTGAGCCCAGCCCAGCCCAGGACCCCAGTGCTGCTCATCAGAGACTGCAAGCATAGCTGCAGGGCCTTGGAGAGCTTGGGCTCTGCCCCTCAGAGAGCAGGGCATGAGCTCCATTGTTCAAGGATGCAGCTGGCATGGCAGGTCCTAGTGGTTGTGGGCCCACGAAGCCAGGAGCAAGGCCCCGGCACTGTAGGCCTAGGACTCGCCCAGGCTTGCCTGGCACTCCAGAGACTCTGAACTCCTTGCAGCCAGACTCAGGGTCCGGGTGGTGCCACACTCTGGGGTAAGCCCTACCTAGCTGCCTGGGCCCAGGAGGTCCCAGACCCCATCCAGTAAGGCAGAGGCTTCAGCAGCACAATCTGAGAGTGCGCCCTCACTAGTTGTGCACAGGATCCAGCTCTGCCCGGTCCTGTGACTCAGCACAACCCACCAGGGGAATGCCCGGTCAGCTTCACAGGACACAGAACCACACAGGTCCCAGAAGAAAATGACAAAACAAAAGACCAAGAGGCAATCTCAATCCCCAGCCCACTGAGAACAAACCCAAGAGACACTGAAATGGAAGACACTGGGAGTCATACAACTGAACTTTCTGAAATGATAGCAAATGCAGTAAAGAAACAGCTTGATGAAACTATAGAGAAACTCAGATCAGAAATAATCTCTCAGCTAAAAAATGAAATGACAAATGTTGTGTGTATCTAAAGAAGAGCAAGATAAAAAAATAGAAGAACTTAAGAAAATGATTGAAACTTTGAACGAACAATATTAAACACAAACAGAATGCATGAAACAGATGCAAAGGGAAATGCAGGAAATGAAATATTCCATGGAAAGTTTGAAAAACCACTTGCATGAAGCTGAAGATAGGATTTCAGACCTTGAAGACAGCATGGGAGCTTATGGCCACGAAAGAAAAGATCTCTTAAAAATAGTAAGGAACCAAGAAACAACAATTCAACAGCTGCAAGACGATGCCAAAAGAAATAACATAAGATTAATAGACATAAATGAAAAAGCAGGGGTCAATACTAACGACCTGTGAAGACTATTCACCGAAATAATAGCAGAAAAGTTTCCAAACATGGGAAGAGAATCTGAAATATCGGTAACTGAGGCATACAGAACCCCAATTAACCATAACCAAAATAAATCCTCACCCAGACATATAATAATAAGGGTATCAGAAATACAGCACAAGAACAAAATACTAAAAGCTGTCAGAGAAAAGAAACAGATCACCTATGAAGGAAAGCCTATCAGAATCACGGCAGATTTCTCAACACAAACCTTTAAGTTAAGAAGAGCTTGGAGTGAAGTATTTCAAATCCTGAAAGAAAACTTTCAACCCAGATTGATGTATCCTGCAAAACTATCCTTAAAAATGGATTGAGAAATAAGATACTTTCATGACAAAGAACAACTGAAGAAATTTATGGCCACCAAACCAACACTACAAAGAGTACTGAAACACACTCTAGAAAGAGACAAAGACAGCTACAACCTTAAGAACCACTGTGGAAGTCAGTGTGGAGTTCTCTCAAGAAGGTAGGATTAGAGATCCCATTCAACCCAGCTATCCCACTTCTGGACATTTCCCCAGAAGAACTGAAAACATCATACCACAGTGATATTGTGCACCCATGTTTATAGCAACACAATTTGTAATAGCCAGATCTTGGAAACAACCCAAGTGCCCATCAATTAAAGAATGGATAAAAAAGATGTGGTATTTTTATACAATGGAGTACTACTCAGCTATCAAGAAAGATTGCACTGGGACTTTTATAAGTAAATGGACACGACTTGAGATCATACTCATAAGTGAGATAAATCAAACCCACATGTGTAAATACCATATTGTCTCCCTAGTGTAAGAAACTGAAAAAGTATATATGATCCAAAATCTACAATAAATACTATGTAAGGGTAAAAACCTGCTTAAAGAGCAAAAGTAATTGGGAAGGGAAAAGGGGAAAGAGGGAAGGGAAAAGGAAAAGGTATAAACCTGTATACATGTATATGTAAGATAACTAAAATGAACATACTGCTGAATGAATTAGTTATTGAGAAAGAATGGTTAATACTCATATGATTAGATCAGTTTTACATGTCTGTATCTGTTAATGCAAACAAGCATTTTAAAGATAATGATACGCAATATTGCAACCATTGTCAAGTTTCTATCATCCTGTTTTGTAAACCTATAACATTACTGTTGGGCATTTACTCTAGTCATTTGTTTGTCTCTTTTGCTTTTTGTCTTTCTTATATGTGTCTTTGTTTTTCTCTTAAAAAAAAATATGGACAAACCTGCAAATCTACCCCGCCTACAACATAAATGGTCCAGAAGTGTTTTTCACTGGTATGATCACTTGGCCTCCATTTTTATCGTTTCCCTAAGGCTAGAAGATGTCATACAGCATATCAAGGATTTAACTAATTATATGCAACTGGCCTTAAATGACACCACAGTTGGTCTGTCTCCTCTAAATGAAGAAGTAAAATTAATGAGACAGGCTGTCCTCCAAAGTCAGATGATATTAGATGCTCTAACAGCAGCGTAGGGGGATACTTATGCAATTGTAAAAACTGAATGCTGTGTATACATTCCTGATCCTTCTACTAATATCTCAATAGCTATTCAAGATATTAGGTGACAAATCAATGGCATGTCAGACTCTAAAATTCCCTGGACCTTGTCCTTTTCCTCCTTATGGGAAGCCATTACTAGCTCCTCTTGGAGGAAATCTTTGTTAACTGTACTCATAATTATCCTGTTGATTCTATTATTTTGTCCATGCATACCTAATTATTTCTTTGGCTTTGTATCCTCCAGACTTAAAGCTGTATGTGTATCCAAGATGAAGATATCGGGGCCTACTGAGGGCCTTTAGATAGACCCTCTGTAGAGAATCTCTGACTGCCAATCAACAACTACGACCCCCTTCAACCTGAAGAGGCCACATCAGTCATGGCCATTTCTGCCTCATGGCTGTTTGGAGATAATCCCTTCTTCAGAGGGGATAATGTTATAGGCAAGTGAGTTAGATAGAAATGTTACAGGTAGTCAGACAGGGCTAGGCCCTCAAAGGAGCCAGAGAAGATCAGATATCTTGCAAATTTGGAGGAGACAGACACCTCTGCTTTGAGTCAGATCTCAAGACAAAAGACAAAACAAGTGCAACCACACCCTAAGTATAAACATCAGGGATTGATATCCTAAATAGGTATCCATCACCTTGAGGAAGCCAGAAGGAGGCACTAACCCAATTCCTAAAGGCAAAAACTCTATTCTGTATTCATGCTTCTTGCTACCTGACTCGCCTCCTTATTTGATCCCTATTTAATCAACTTTACCTGAGCAATTACACTCGTAATCTTATTGGTTGGCTGTAGTTCTGTCCCACCTCGTGACCACCTGCCTTACGAGTTCCCATTTTTCCCCACCTTAGACCTTCCTTACCTTGTGGTTTTGCTCTACGAAAATCCCTAGAGAAGGCAGGGTCCTCGGCAACCCACTCAGGACCGCTTCTGTGTCTCTCTCAGTCAGAAGCTTTCTTTTTCACAACAAATATATTCTGCTCTTTAAAAAAAGTGCCTAGAGTTCTTGTCACATTTGAATTGAAAATGCAAAAATCTATTGTGTTTCTGTAGTCAATATCCTACAGAGTAAGGATTCAGTTGTTACTGGTTAGCTCCAGGGAAAGTAAATGTATATTTTTTGACTATTTCCAAATAGTGGTAGACTGATGGGCAGGCATATTTCAACTACATTTTTTAAGCTCATCCTTAGGTGTTCCATCCTTTTGCTAGTTTATTATCTTCCCTTCAAAACTCAGTAGACTACTTTGTCTTTTCAGTTGCACATAATAATTATAATTTCTCTTCTGAAGAGGTGATTTAACACCACTAAAATCTGACAGTTCCATAATCTGCTCTTCAGGCAAACAAACTGGAACTGTCACCTGCTGATAGTGGTGCTGATAGCTACTTTATGTTTGGTTTCACAGATAAAAAATGTAAGTTGTTAACAAAGTGCTCCTACTTCTGAGTTGTAGGGAGTTAATTCCTGAGAAGCAAATTTTACATGATGCAAAGTTTTTCTTGAGTCTCATGCTCTGTTTCTGTAGTCAGTTTTGAAAATGATGTTATTGTCAGAGAAATTTCCATGCAGGGCAGGCACTGCATCATGGGTTAAGGAGGAGGCAGGTCATATTATCATTTCACACACTCTGTGCTCTGCTGATCATTTTCCTCTGAGCTGTCATGATTATTGCCAATAGGTAGGACCCATGGATTGCAGGGCATTTAATTTTTGTCCATGAGATTAGCATTAGCTTTTAGTTTCCTTTCATTATATATATAGTATTGAGATTGAAAGTGTCTTTTGCCCTGGGGCCCAAAATCTCTTTAATCCTGAATTTCTTGTTCCATTTAGAAAAAGAGCTTCCGGAATTTATTTTTAAAAATATGCAAATAACTGAAGAGTGATTCACACTTTTTGTGTGTGAGTGAAGACTTAAAGATGCACACTAGGTGAAGTGTACGTCCTCCATTCAGTAATAAGTAAGTAAGAAAAAGCACAACCTGGATTGCTGCAAAAATGACTCAGAAAAATAAATCAACATGGACGCCAAACTTTGTTTTAACAAGCTAGAAAATGAGATGAGTATAATATTTCAAAGAATAAACATGGCACGACCTAGTAAGTTCTAGAGAATCTCATCCCAGTCACTGAAAAGGGAAGTTCTAAAGGGGGGGGGGACTCATTTAATTATTAAGATGTGTCTCAGCAATTGGACTTTGACATCAATAGTCAAACTTGTCCTTTTTAAGTGTTCTCTTATTGCTTCCCATCTTCCTTCCCTTTTTCCCTCTCTTCATTTTTTTCTCACCTACCTGCGTTCTAAAAAATATTTCCCTCTGTAGGTCTGTTGATTGCTACCTGTTTCTGTTTCTTTCAGTCTGTTGAAATAAATATTTTATAGTTTCTGGGTTTAGGCTTTTATGCCTTTTTTTTTAGTTTGAAAGATGAAAAACAACCTCAACTCACATTGAGTTTAATTTTTAATTTTCCTGTGGAAGGGATAAACAGAGAGAGCAACAACAAATAAAATGTAAAGAGATAAAGCGATATAACAAAAAACAATAGGAGGATGATGAATGATAATGACTAAAAGAATAGAATTAAAAAGTTTATGAAATGGGCAGGGGCAGAGAGTGGGGAAGAAAGTTTAGGTGGTGAGACTGAGGTAGGTTAGGACTAAAGCAAACCAGTTAAACATCCATAAAGTGGAGAGTCAGGGAACACGCGTAGAACAGAATCAGGAATAACTGTGCGGTTCCCAAACCCTGTATGTAGAACCAACTAAAGCAATTGGAAAAGTGCCATTTTTTAATTCTTAATCTGCGTCTGGTGCAAAATCAAGCAGGTCTTTGATAGAACAGTTTAAATCTGACATCAGGCCAAGTGAGTTTCTGCAGGATGACTGTCACAGTGACTTGTTTGGGTGAGGGAGAAGCAATGTAGAAATTCCATATGCAGAAGACCCTGCCATTTATTCCTCATGGCCACTGTGAGTCTTCATGGCCCACTCTCACTCTGCACAGCATATCTCCTTTCTACTTTCAATAAGTGTAAATCCCTGCTACATTTTTGTGTCTTTTCCAATATTTTGTTTAGGTCACCAGAAACCTAAAACGAATCTCTTTGAGATCCAAAAGCCAGTAATAAGATGACATGAAAAATGGGTTTATCTGATTTAAAATGAATAAGAATGAATTAAGAAGATTAGAATATTCAGATTAAGAATATTTAAATAATTGTTTAAATTAGGGATATTTAATTAAACATTAGATCCAACTTTTTTTTTTTTGGTGTTTTTGAGATAGTTTCACTATGCAGTTCAGGCTGGCATTGAACTCACTTTGTAGCCCAGATTGGCCTTGAACTTGCAGCAATTTTCCTGCTTCAGACTACAGAGTGCTGGGGTTACAGACGTGCATGACCACACCCAGCTAGATTCAACTTTTAATGCTTTATAATTTATTACTTCTTATATCAAATTGTTGAAAAATATAATGTTTAGTAAAAATAAACACTTAAAAGAAGTCTTTTAATTATTGACACTTTTGGTTATTTAAACATTAAAACATGCTAGAACATAAAGTAAAAAAATTTCTCCCAGTGAAATTAACTCATGCAGCCAGGCATGGTGGCGCACGCCTTTAATCCCAGCACTTGGGAGGCTGAGGTAGGAGGAGCATTGTGAGTTCGAGGCCGGCTTGGGCTAGAATGGGAGCACAAGGTTGGCCTGAGCTACATAGTGAGACCTTGCCTCAAAAAACCAGGGCTGGGAGTTTGGCTCAGTGACTTAAGCACCTGTCTGACAAGCGTGAGGTTGTGAGTTCAATCCCTGGTGCTGCAAAAAGAAAAAAAAAAAAAAAAAAAAAGAAATTAACTCATGCTTATTTTAACTCACAGGCTGAACTAAGTGAACCGTCAACAACACCATATACCCAACTTTGCTAATCTGTTCCCCTAGTGATGAACACTTGACTTTCTTCCAACTTTTACCAATTACAAATAGAGCTGCAATGAACATTTGTGTACAAGTTTTTATATAATCATGCTTTTATTTTTCTTGGCTAAATATCTAGGAATGAATGACTAGAACATATGAGAGATTTCTTTTTGAAAAAACTTCTAATTTTCCACTGATGTAGTGGTTCATGCCTTTAATCCCAGAAATTGGGCAGTTTAAGGCAGGAAAATTCTAAGTTCAAGTCCAGCCTGAGCTCCTTACTGATGTAGTGAGAACTTGTCTCAAAAATAACTAATAAACTAAGTAAATAAAAGCCTGGGGATATAGCTCAGGGTGAAAAGTCTGGGTTCAAACCCTAGTACTGGAAAAAAATCCACATTCTGCTAGCAATATGCTTAGTCTTTCTTATTTTAATTATTCTAATGTACTTAGTTGTACAGCAATTTGCATTTCCCTAATGGTCAGTGATACTGAATATCTTTTTATGTGTTTATTTTCCATATTTATATTTTTTGGAAGTACCTATTCACAATATAATGCCCATTTTAAGGTTGTATTAATATTAAATTTTGAGGATTTTGAAAAATATATCAGTGATATACATCCTTTATCAGATACATGAATTATAAATATTTTTCTCATTCTGTGGCTTGTCTTTTCACACTTTAACATTATATTTTGCAGGAAAAGTTTAATATTAGTAAAGTCCAATTTATCAGTTTATTTATTTCTTGTTTTCTTCTGCATTTTGTGGCTATGAAATGTGAAATAGTATTTAATTTAAATAATGAGATTGGATTCTTTTTTCCTGCTCCTGTTTTCAGTGGGAAATCTCTTAGTCTTTCACAATGAAGTATAATATTAGCTATAGCTATTTTCATGGTTTTTAAAATCAAGATCATGAAGCTTCATTTTATCTTTATTTTTGAAGCATTTTTTATAGGCTCCATATAGGTAGGTCTTATATTTTTGCCCAACTTGAATCTATTCCTTCCTTTAAATACATGGAATATTTAGACCAGCTATGGTTTGAATCAATAATACCCACCAAACAGCCCATGTGTTCAGAGATGAGACTTTTGAAAAGTGATTAGATCATGGTACCCTAACACCATCAATAGATTAATCCATGGATGAGTTCATACTTGAAGTAGTAGGTCATGAGCGGGTGTGCTTTTCAAGGTGTGATTGTTAAGTTTAACAGTCAACTTGATTGGCTTGGCCTAGAAAAATTGGTAAAGCACACTTCTGTGCAGGTCTAGGTAGGTCACAGAGAGGTGATCTTGGGTCTATGGCTAGTTCCTGATCCTTTCACCTTTGGGCCTTGCTCTGCTTCTTGGCTGTGATGAACTAAGTAGCTTTGGTCCACCATGTTCTTCTGCCATCACATTTCTGCCTTGGAACCAATAAACCATGGACTAAATCATCTAAAATCATGAGCCAAATTAAAACATTCTCCCTTATAATTGTGGTTTCAGGTGCAAATCCCAGCAACAGAAAGCTGACTGAGCTAGAAAACTGGTACCAGAGAAGGGAGGTTATCACAATGACTATATCTGACCACGTGGTTCAGAAACTTTGGTAACTGGCTTATGAGAGGTGTTTGGAAAGGTCTGAAGATACAGTATAGTGAAGTCTAGAATTATGTAAACAGAAACTGAAAAGTGATTCTGATTAGAGGGCAGAAGACCAGAATGCTGATAGAAATGTGGCTAATAAAGGGCAGCTTATGAAGTTTCAGCTGGGAATGAGGAATTCATTGGAAAATGGTCTAGAAGTCATGCATGTTTTACTCTATTTATCCCATGTCTACATATCCCATGTCCTGAGACTGTGGAAAGTTGGCAGAGTGGTCTGACTGAGGAAACTTCAGGGCAGCCCAGCATTCAGGATTTGGTATAGGAGCTGCTTGCTTCTTTTAGCCACATTTATAGTGAGAATCAGGAACAAAAAGCAGAGCAAAATGATAAAATTTTGGCCAAGAAGAAGCATATTAAATTGAGGCCAAACAAAGTGTGACTACTAAAGAGATTAGTGCCATGACAAAGAAACCAAGTTCTTTGACCTGAAACAAGAAGAAAGATGCCTTCAGGGCAGCTCAGGAATCAACAAGACCCTACTCATTGCAGGGTGAAGGGTACAAAAATAGAAATCTTTCACTTCAAAATAGAATCCCTTGGAACTCCTGCTCAAGAAGGTTCTCCTAGTGATGGGAGGTAAGGGGGGAAGGGTCTCTAGGAATTCTTTTCACTGTGCTCACCATGCAGATACTCAGAGGTTGCTGTGATGATGATTCAAGGTAACCAGGCTTCTGCTTGCGTTGCCAGCATACCCAACCATTGTCCAACTGATACTGGTTGTTCAGACATGATACAAGAGTTATGAGGTCAAGGAAGCTTCTGGCTAGTTTTTAAAGGAAGTTTGAGAGATCAGGTAGTGCACCCCTGAAAAGAAAAGTATATGAATTTGTGGAAAGTAAGCTAAAGGTACAGTGGAGACCCTAGGAATATTGAGATGGTAGGAATGTGGACTATCTGCCAAAGAAAGGTGTAGGTAACAAATGGAACCCACCCAAGACAGAGGCCACTTAGGCTGCCACCAACAAGGGCACAGAAGTCATGCTACCTAAGCCCTCTGGAATTCACATCTCACTGTTTTTTGTGCTTTTAATACTAAACTAAAGGTTATAGGACTTAATATTTTCCCTGTTGGGTTTGTCTTGTTTTGATAATACTTTTTTCTATCTCTCTCTTTTAGAATGGAAATGTTTACACTGTACCATTGTGTATTGGTAATATGTAATTTGCGTTTTGAATTTTTAGGGTTTCACAGCTAAGAGTTTGCCTTAAATTTTAGAGGAGATTCTGACTTAAACTTTTTGAGACTTGGCAGAAGTTGCCAGTGCATTTTCAGTTGTGCACAGGACTGTTGTAACTTGTCAGGTGTAATTATGAACTTTTAAACTTTTTATTTGTTTATTAAGTATTGTTTAAGGTGATGTATTTTGGTGTCAAGTTGGCAAGTAAAAGGTAATGGTTAAGCCTGTCAACTTAATTGGCTTGGGAGCTGCCCAGGGTAATAAAGCACAATTCTGGCTGTGTCTGTATAGGTCACCAAGTTGTGAACTTGTTGTCTTAGTTACTTTTCTCTAATTCATGAGACAAAATACTAGACACCCAAAGTTAAAGGAGGTGAAGTTTATTTGGCTTACAATTTATAGAGGTTTCAGTCCATAATTGGTGTGTGGCCCAGACGCATCCCAGAGGAGAAACAGTCTGTGGCAGCAGAAGACAGCAAAAGCAATAACAGAAGGGGGATGGGATAGAGAGAGAGACAGTGAGAGAGATAGAGAATGAGAGACAGAGAAACAGAGAGAGACAGAGACAGAGAGACAGAGAGAAAAAGGGGAGAAAGAGACAGAGAGAGGGAGAGGGAGAAGGAGAGGGAAAAGGAGAGGAAGAGAGAAAGAGAGAAGAACAAGTCTCTTTCTGCCCCTTTTATACTCTATCTAGTCTGCTGGAATTAGAGCAGTGCCAGTCTAGTCAGTGGACTGATCCAGCAATCACTCACCCTTAAATCCAACATTGTACTACAAATCAATCACAAGCTCTAGATTCAGCTACCTCTGAAAGAGCCCCATGTAAAAGTTCATGAGGCTTTTGGGGGACATCTAGACACAAACCATAATACTTGGTGTCTATCGGTGGTCCCTGATCCCTTCCTCTTTGGTGCTGTTCTCCTGCTGTGATTCCTAGCTGTACCATGCCTTTCTACCCTGATGTTTCTGCCTTGGAGCCAGTTGACTATGGATCGAGTCCTCTGAAACCATGAGCCATTGTGATGTCCACTATTACGCCTCAGCAATGGTGTCTTAGTCAATTTCCTCATTGCTAGGACAAAATACCAGACACCCATGACTTAAAGGAGGTGAACTTTATTTTGACTCATGTTTCAGAAGTTTCAGTCCGTGTTTGGCATGCTTAAACACAAAAATGGCCAAAGGGCATGGTGGATAAAAGTTGCTCATTTCTGATCTCCAGGAGGTAGGAAGCAAGGGGCAGAGCAAAGATAGAGGTATACCCTACCAGGTCATCCTCCCAGTGACCTGTCTCTTTTGTACAGACTCCAGCTCCTGACAGCAGGTCAGCTATCTTGCTGCTTGATTCATCACCTTCTAAAAACCCCACCTATGAGTGCATGAGGCTATTGGCAGGCAAGAAAAGATGAGCGTATCTTTTCTTGCGCTATTTCCTCTTTCTTTCAGGTTCGTTTGTTGGTTTATTATTCATAATTAATTGTTATGGCATTCTGAATGTTGTTTGTGATTTGTTGTATCTTTGAATTAACACATTTATCTTGAAGTTATATACCATTTAGTGTATAATTTGCAATTATAATTACCCATGACTCTCTTTCTGTCCTTTATACTGTCATTGTCATAAATTTTCAGAAGTTATGTACCTCATCTTATCGGTATATTTCGTAGTAACATTTTGCTTTTATAAACAGTTAATTGCCTTTTAACGATTTAACTAAGAAGAGAAAAAGATTTTATGTTTAATCCAGTTTTCATTTCCTGTGCTATTCATTACTTTGTGTAGATAAGTAATATTCTTCTGGGCATAATATTTCTTCTACTTAAATGTCTTCCTTTAGCACATTGTTGATCATGAAAACTTTTAGTTTTTGTATGTCTGAAAATGTTTTTATTTTGCCTTCCTTTTTGGAAGATATTTTCCCTGGGTGAAGAATTATAAATAGAAATTTTCATTTTCTTTCATACTTTAATGATGGTTCTCTATTTTCTTTTCACGTGTATTGTTTCTCACTAGCAGTCTACTACCATTTTTGTTTTTGTTGTTTTTATATATAACCTGCCTTTGGTTTGGTCTGATTTTAAGATTCTCTGTATTGCTTGAGTTGATCAATTTGATTTTAATATGCATGGGTATAGCTTTCCTTTCCTGTACTTGGGGTCTACTGACATTTTTGGATTTGTGGTTTATAAATTTGAAAATATTTTGGTCATAATTTCTTGATGTTTTCTATCTCACCAACCCTTTTTGAAATACCAAATCAATATATTTGGTTGCCTCAAACTGTATCACATTTTAAATTTTTAAAAAATTTTTTTTATTTTAAAAAGCAAAACATAAAAAAGGGTAGAAGTAATACAGAATTTAAAAAATCATTAAGAAATCAACAGTAGTTAACATATTGCATATTGTTATCTTAGAAGTAGTTGTTCAAGGTACAAGATCTAGGCATCAAAAATGATCAGACAATCAAATAGTGACAACACAAACTATTCTTTTTGATGAACTAACAGAATTAGCAATATAGTTATCTATCATGTACACTTGTACATACATAGTTATATGTATTTACCTACATAATATAATCTTTTCCTTTCTTCCATTTCTCCTTTCCCCTATTCCAGTTGTTCTTTAATTTTGAGCACTTTCTTTCCCTTTCATTATTACAATATCTATTAAACATTTTGGATCTTATTACTCTTTCAGTTTTTTATTATTACCTATTTTTTACACTAGGGAGACAATATATTTACAAATGTGAGTCTGATTTATTTCACTTGTAAGTATAGACACGTTGGCTCCATTTACCTATAAAATCCTCAAGATCATCCTTTTTATAGCTGAGTAATATTCCATTGTATAAAAATACCACATGTTTTTCATTCATTCTGCAGTTGATGGGCATTTTGGTTGTTTCTAAGATTTAGCTATCACAAATTGCATTGCTATAAACATGGGTACACATATATTGTTGTGATATGACATTTTCAATTTTTCTGGGGAAATACCCAGAAAGGAAATAACTGAATTGAATGGGACTTCCAATCCTAGTTTTTTGATGAATGTCTACACTGATTTCCACAGTGGCCACACCAGTATACACTCCCACCAACAGTGGAGAAGGGTTCCTTCTTCCCCACAGCCCCTCCAGCATTTGACATTCATTGATTTCTTAATGGCAGCCATTCTTTCTGGAGTGAGATGGAAGCTCAATGTTTTAATTTGCATTTCACAAATGACCAGTGTTGTTGAGCATTTCTTCATGTATTTATTTGCCATTTGTATTTCTTCATCTGAGAAGTGCGTGTTCATCTCAGATGCCCATTTTTGGGTTGGCTCTTTGAATTTGGGGGGGCCTGATGTTTTTTAATTCTTTATATGTCCTTTATGTGAGGGGCAGTTGACTAAAATTCTTTCCCATTCTGTGGGTTTTCTTTTCATTTTGTTGGTGATTTCTTTTGAAGTAAAAAACCTTTTTAATAAGATGTGATCCCAGTTGTTGATTCTTCGAAGTACTTCCTGTGCAGTTTGAGTTTTGTTCATGAGCTCTTTGCCTACTCCTATGTCTTCAAGATTTCTACCTACCTTGCCTTCCAGTATATTTAGTGTTTCTATTTTAATATTTAGATTTTTGATCCATTTTGACTTTAGTGTAGTGCATGGTGATAGATGTTGGTCTAGTTTCAGTCTTTGACATGTGAAAACCCAATTTTTCCAGCACCATTTATTAAAGAGGCTGTCTTTCTTCCAATGAACATGCTTAGCCCCTTTGTCAAAGACAAGGTGGCTGAGTGTCTTTGTAGTTGTGTCTGCTTCTAAACTGTTCCATTGACCTTCAGGTCTGCTTTTTTTTTTTTTTTTTTTGCCAGTACCATGCTGATTTTATCACTGTAGCTTTGTAGTACAATTTCAAGTCAGGGATTGAGATGTCTCCTGCCTTGCTTTTGTTGCCCAGAATTGCCTTTGCTATTCTAGGTCTCTTCTGTTTCCAAATGAATTTTAGAAATGTTTTCTGTAGATCTGTAAGGTATGTTAATGGTATTTTGATTGGGATTGCATTAAATATGTATAACAGTTTTGGGAGTATGGTCATTTTCCCAGTGTTGGTTCTTCCTAACCAAGAGCATAGGATATCTTTCCATTTTTTTTTTTTTTTTGAGCAGAAGATATTTATTGAGAGAAAGAAAGCTTCTGTCTCAGGGACAGAAGGGGGCCCGAGTGGGTTGCCCATCTTTCCATTTTCTAACATCCTCTTCAATCTCCTTTTTTAGAGTACTATAGTTTTCAGCATATAGTAGTTTTACATTCTTTGTTATGTTGATTCTTAAGTATTTCATTTTTTTGGATGCTACTGTGAAAGGTGTTATTTTCATAATTTCTCTCTCAGTGAGTTTGTTGTTTGTGTACAGGAATACTATTGATTTTTTAGCGTTGACTTTGTATCCAGCTACACTACTGAATTTGTTTATTAACTCTACTAGCCTTTTGATGGAGTTTTTAGGGTCTTTTTGTAGAATCTCATGTCATCTGCAGATAGTTATAACTGAACTTCTTCCTTTCCTATCCTTATTCCTTTTATTTCTCTCTCTTGTCTGATTGCTTTGGCTAATGTTTCCAGAACTATATTGAATAGGAGTGGTGATAGTGAACATCCTTGTCTTGTTCCTGATTTTAGAGTGAAAACTTCCAGTTTTTGTCCATTTAGTATAATGCTGACTGTTGGTTTGTCATAGATGGTTTTTATCAGTTTGAGGTAGGCACCATCTATTCCAAGTATCTGTAAGGTTTTTATCACGAACAAGTGTTGGACTTTATCAAAAGCTTTTTCTGAGTCTACTGAGATGATTATGTGATTTTTGTCTTTGACTCTGTTGATGTGGTGTATTACATTTATTGATTTGCATATGTTAAACCATCCCTGCATTCCTGGGATAAATCCCACTTGCTCATGATATATAATCTTCTTGATGTTTGTTACATTCTATTTGCAGTATTTTATTGAGAATCTTTGCATCGATGTTCATTAGAGAGATTGGTCTATAATTTTCCTTTTTGGTTGGGTCTTTCTCTGGTTTTGGTATCAGAGTAATACTCACCTGCAGGAATGAGCTAGGGTTTTCTTCCCTTTCAATTTCAATGAAGAGTTTGCAAAGTGTTGACATTAAATCTTCCCTAAATTTCTTGTAGAATTCAGCTATGAATCCATCAGGATCTGGGCTTTTCTCTGTTGGTAAGTTTTTGATCATGTTTTCAATTTCAGTAACTGATATTGGGTTATTCAAAATTGTTATATCTTCTTGATTCAGCTTTGGTAATTCATAAGTTTCCAGGAATTTGTCTATTTCCTCTGTGTTTTCCACCCTACATGAGTAAAGATTTTCAAAGTAGGCATTCATGATCTTCTGAATTTCCATGGAATGTGTACTAATTTTTCCTTTTTCATTCCTTATTGCATGAATTTGAGTTTTTTCTTTCTTTTTCTTGATAAGGTTGGCTAGAGGTTTATCAATTTTGTTTATTCTCTCAAAGAACCAGCTTTTTGATTCACTAATTCTTTGTAATGTTTTCTTAGTCTCAATTGAGTTAATTTCTGCTCTGATCTTTGTAATTTCCTCCTATCTATGGGGTTGAGGCTTGAGTTGCTCTTCTTTTTCTAGAAGCTTTGGGTGTAGCATTAGATTGTTTATTTGTGCATGTTCTGTTTTCTTGATGTGACAATTTATTGCTATATATTTTCCTCTTAGGACTGCTTTCATTGCATCCCACAAGTTTTGGTGTGTTGTATCTGCCTTTTCATTGAATTTTAGGTATTGTTTAATTTCTTCTTTAACTTTGTCTGTAATGCATTGGTTGTTCAAGAGGTTATTTAATTTGCATGTGTTTATGTAGGTTTAGCAGTTTTTTTTTCCATTGAATTCCAATTTCAGTGCACTATGATGAGATAATAAGCATAGGATAATTTCAATCCCTTTGCACTTACTTAAGTATGTTCTGCAGGCTAATATATGGTCTATTTTAGAGAATGTCCCATGTACAGCTGAGAAAAATGTGTACTCTGATATTGCTGGGTGGAAAACTGTGCACATCTACTAAGTCCATTTGTTCACAGGTTTGATTCAGTTCTCTTATTTCTTTGCCAACTTTTT
The DNA here is from genome assembly GCA_004363535.1 of Dasyprocta punctata. Lineage (NCBI taxonomy): Eukaryota > Metazoa > Chordata > Mammalia > Rodentia > Dasyproctidae > Dasyprocta > Dasyprocta punctata. The sequence goes on along the minus strand of RJWM01003821.1, from coordinate 39,600 downwards.
GCCTTGTTGATCCATCTCTTTGTGACAATGGAGTATTAAGGTCCCCTGTCACAACTGTGTTATTGCATATTTCATTTTTCATGTCTATTAGTATTTGTCTTATATAGTTGGGTGCTCCTGTATTTGGTGCATATATATTTATGATTGTTAGCTCTTCCTCTTGAATTTTCCCCTAACAAGTATGTAGTGACCTTCTTTATCTCTTTTGATCATTTTTGGTTTGAAGTTTATACTGTCTGCAAACAGAATAGCTACCCCTGCTTTTTCCTGGGTTCCTGTTGCATGGGATATTGTTTTCCATCTTTTGACTTTTAGTCTACGAGTTTCCTTTTGAGTCATACGTGTTTCTTGTATACAGCATATTGCTGGGTCTTGTTTCTTGATCCATTCTGCCAACCTATTGCTTTCAATAGGTGACTTGAGGCCATTTACATTGATGGATATAACTGACATGCACTGGCTCAACTTTGTCATGTTATTTTCTTGTTGTTGGCTTTCTGCTTTTCACCCTTACTTGCTTGCTCTGTCTGATGGTTTCTTTCTGTTGTTGCTCTGGGAATTGTAGTCATTTTTATCTCTCTCTAGTATGTCTTTCAGTAGTCTTTCTAGGGTTGGTTTGGTGGACATGAATTTCTTCAGTTGTTCTTTGTCATGGAAGTATCTTATTTCTCTATTAAATTTCAAAGAAAGTTTTGCAAGGTACATCAATCTGGGTTGAAAGTTGTTTTCTTTCAGGGCTTGAAACACCTCACTCCAAGCTCGTCTTGACTTGAGAATTTGTGCTGCCAAGTCTGCCGTAATTCTAACAGGCTTTCTTTGATAGGTGAGTTGTGTCTTTCCTCTAACAGTTTTTAGTATTCTGTTTTTATGCTGAATTTCTGGGATCTTAATTATTATATGTTCGGGTATAGATTTATTTTGGTTATGACTGTTTGGTGTTCTATATGCCTCATTTATCTGTATATCAGATTCTTTTCCCATGTTTGGGAAATTTTCTGCTATTACTTACGTGAATAGTTTTCCTATGTCATTTGCATTGACACCTGCATCTTCATTGATGCCTATTAGTCTTTTTTTTTCTTCTTTTTTTTCGTACCTGGGATTGAACTCACAATCTTGTACTTGCCAAACAGGTGCTTATGCTGCTGAGCTAAATCCCCAGCTCACTTATTAGTCTTATAGTGTTTCTCTTTGAATCATCTTGAAGATGTTGAACTGTCATTTCATGCTGCCTTGTTATTTTTAAAAGTTCTTTCCTTTCATGATCACAAGCTGTCCTCAAGGTCTGAAATTCTATCCTCAGCTTCATTGGTTTCACAAGCTTTCAATAGAATTTTTTATTTGTTGAATATCTCTTTGAATTTGTTTCCTGCATTCTTCTTCTTTTCTATATTGTTCATTCAAGGTTTCCATCATTTTCTCATGCTCCTGTACTTTTTTATCTATGTCTTCTCTAGCTATACTGAGCAACCCCTTTGTGAAGGTTGTCATTTCTTTCTTTATGTGAGAGATGATTTCTAATCTGATTTCCTCTATAGCCTTATGGATTTTTTTTTATTTCACTTGCTATCTTTTCAGAAATTTCAGGTGTATGAATTTTAATGTCCTCTATGTCAGTATCTCCTGTACTTGTTCCTGATGGGCTGGATGTTTGAGATTGCATTTTGCTTTTCTGTTTTGTCATTTTCACCTCTTGGGTTAATATTTGGTCTTTCAATCCCACTAGTCTCAACTGTCCATAGTGCAGGTCTTAGCATTCTACCGTGTGGTTGATGTTTGTCCAATTGCTGGTTCCCACAGTGAGGGGGAGGGCCAGTCACCTGAATTCCTCCTGTAGGGCCTGTTGGGTGAGTCTTATATTCTTCCTAGGCTTACTAACCTACAGGTATTGATGTAAGTCAACTCTTAGTTCCTACTGTTACTATGGCTGATTCAGGCTGTTCCAGGCCACCGGATCTACCTGGCTATAGTGTGTGCCTCAGCTGGGATGCTACTGTGTCACTGGGTGTCTCGTAAGTCCTTTTGATTACCTCTAGGTTGGGGGAGGCCTTGTTGGCACTCTCCCCAACCCACCTGGTATTCTCTGAATGGAAGAAGGACTCACCCATACTCTTGCCAGGCTTGCCAAGGTCCTATAGCTTTTGGGGGGAGTTCGCTACTGCTCCTGTTTACCCACTAAGGTTCTCTATTAAAGGGGGAATCTCACCACATTGTCGCAAGCACCGTGAGGTCCTCTGTGTGGGTGAGGTGTTGCTGAGGCTCCCATCAGCCCAGCAAGGTTCTGCAGGGGGTGGAAGGGGTCACTGATTGTCCATCGGCTGCAGCGGTCTTTTGCGTGTGGGGGAAGGGTGACCTATGATCTCACTGCTGTCCTAGGTCCAGGGGGCAAGGAAGAGGAGCAGCCAGTGATCCCGAGGCTTATCATTTCTTGTTCTATGAATTTTTTCTCTTTTTGCACTCCATTTTATGTAATATTTATGACTGTTCTAAAGTTCATTCATTATTTCTCCTTATACATAATTGTTATTAATTCCATCCATGTACTTTATATCTCACACATCATGATTTTAATTTCCAAAAGTTCAATTTGGGTTTTTTCTATATCTTCTGTGTTTGTCCTTAATCTATATAGAAAACAGTTATAATAACTACATTTTAATATTCTTATCCACTATTTCTAGATTCATGTCAGTTCTATGTCAATTTAGAAGTGTTTGCCTCCTCACTTTGCGTTTCCTTTATGTGCCTGGTAATTTTTAATTGTGTGTTGGATACTTTGAGTTTTACCTCCTAGAGTGATGGATGTTTTATATTTCTATAAACACCGTTAAGCTGTGTTTTGGAAATAGTTTGATCCTTTCAGATCATGATTTTGTGATTCCTTTAGTAGGTCTGGATCAGAGCACAAAAGAAATGTACAGAAATGAGGTTTGATTTCCCCAAATGCTGAATCAAAACCCTTCTGTGTACTCCATTCATCATTGTTAAGTCTTCCTGACTGATGGGGGTGCACATTGTTCTTGGGCCTTGTGTAGCTCTTTCTCTAGCCTATGTGCTTGCTTTCATACATTTTACTGATTAGCACTCAGCTGCATAAGGGCACCTTCACTAGGTCTCTGGAATCCTCTCTTTATTCAGTTTCCTTTTCTTATTTAATTTTAATTAATTTATATTATTTCTACTTATTTATTATTTATTTATTTTTGAGACAGCACCCCACTACATAATTTTGGCTGGCTTTGAACTTACGATGCAGTCCAGGCTGACCTCCAACTCTGAGTAATCTTGTCTCAACCTCCAGTGTGCTGGGATTGCAGGGGCACCATCACACCTGGCTTGCAGCTCTCTTTTCTATAGTACTCTATTTTGAGACCTTGTGCTAGGCTTTTATCTCCAGCTCCTTAACTCTGCTAGGTTCTGCTTTGGTTTTTCCTTTCTGCACACAACCTGAAAACTATTTCTGGGCCATACACTGGAACACATAGGGCTTAGCTCTTTTAAGGATCATTGTCCTTCACTGCTTGATAGGATGTATAACAAACTTTACTTTGTGTATTTTTGTATATTTTCTTAAGGAGTAGCATAAATTCAATAGCCTTCATTCCATTTTTATCAAATCTGGAATTCTCCAGAAGCAAAATCGTCTTATACTCTCAGTAACAAGGGCAAGTTAAATTCTAGTTTACCTAAATGATTGAATATTTGTAATTGTTAAGGCATTCATATTGCCATACAGCACAGATTATGACATTTGTAATAACTTATTCAGCTAGACTTCATAATTAACAAATTTATAAGTTTTCAAAATACATATGATCTATCACTAATATTAAATGGTGTTAAATAAATGACTTGTAAAGTTGTCCCTGGAAAATAAGGGAAAAAGAAAACCTAGATATGTATCTTATACAATCATTTTATTTCCATCTTATAAAATTTGTGTAATATATTTGATTTTGAAAAACTGCTGGACCACTCCTGAAGAATTTTCATAAGAAAAAAACTTGCGAGGGTTGAGATCAATGAAAAAGTCTTGTGGTTGTTTGTAGACACTGTCTTCTTTATGCTTCTAAATGTCTTGCTGAGTGTGTCAGGATTGAAAATCACTGCATCTCCTCTTACCTGAGCCACTTCTTGGATTATTTGTGAAGCTGGGTAACCTTCAGAGGTAAGGTAGCTTCTTCTTCCAGACAGAGAACGTACTTGCTTATCACTTTCTCTAATAGTAGTGAATATCTATGACCAGTATTCTTCAACTGCAATTCAAATTTACTGTGCATATAGCATCCACCTGGGTCATGCAGTGTCACCTCCATGTGACTTGCAGGCAAGAGAACTGACAAAAAGCTTATAATGCTCATGTTGGTTGTTGTACTGTGAGTAATTAAGTCCTTGGTCTGTAGTCCCAGAATCTGTATCTTCTGCTGGTATCCAGGAAGTAGTTATAAACTATTAAATCTATTATCTTCTAAGTACGATAAGGTCAAATCCCAGCCTAAACAACAGTTTTTCATAGTCATTGACTTTAATCTGCTGCTTTTCTTCTTTAGTTATATGAAAATGATAACCTTAGTAATACTTCATTTTATAATTAAAGATTCAAAGACATTGTCAAAGATTTTCTCCCATGTAAATGTGGCAAAATTGAATCATAATTTAAAATATGGATTGTTTATTCATATAAATAATTATTTAAATGCTTTAGTCCTTTTACTTTGTTACTTTTCAATTTTTGTAAAATGCTGTTCATTCTAATTTACTTAACTAAATCTCTTATATCTGAATTTGTATGTTTTTACATGGAGTATCTTCCTGGTCTATCAAGGGAAAATATCTAGCAAAAAGAAAAATAAGTTCAGTTAAAAGAAATATTATGCAAATTAAACCTTTAAAAAATTTCTTCTTTTTTCCTTCCCTGCTTTTCTTTCTCTTTGGTTATACTAATATTTCATCTTTTCCATCAACATGCCTCTAATATTTCAGTTCTGCTCAGTAGATAATTCTCTAATTCTGTACATGTTTACTTCCCATAAAGTGCCATGTGTTATTTTATTTTTCTCTCTCTTTAGTATAGTGAAATGGTACATGATAAGATTTAGGTGTAATTCTCCCAGGATAGGATCCAAGGAGGTTCCCCAAAGCAGAAAAAGGGAACTTTGATTTACCTCATTCACTGGGTAGATTGTAGGTCTGCTGATAATGAGACAATGAAAAATGAGAATTTGAAACAGAAATTGTGGCATTATTAATAATTTCGTATAAATAAATATGTGACATTAAAAGGCAAGTTGAATATCTGTGCTCAAAACAGATGAAGGTTAATGTGACAATAGCTGGCCTTCAGGAACAGACTTGAACTCAATTCTTGCCTGTGGTTTGATTCATGAAAAACATAGAGTTGTGCAAAATGAGATGAACAGATGTGCTTACTTTGAAAGCTGGGGAGATAGTAGAAATTAGCAGGGTATTTGGTTGGTCCATTAGACCTCGACTGGGGAGATGGGTCTTCAGTTGAAGTGTAGCCTTCCTGCCTGCTGTTCAGAGAGCAGGTGGTGGAGAGCGAGTGAGCATCGTACAGACATCCTGGAACAGAAAGAACAGGTGCAAAGACACAAAAGTGTCTGTGGGTTAATGTGAGGTTCTGCTCCAACTCCATCAATGAGAAATAACAATAGACAAGTTCTTACCTCAGTTTCCTCACCTCAAAAATTAAAGAGGTGGTACATTATGTTGGTTTGATGTTAGGCAATTAGGAGTGCTTTACTTTTCAATAGAGAATCACTAGAATAGGGCTGCTTTTATTTTTTCTAGGGTTCTAAATAAACAAAAAATAGAAAAATGTTAATATTAGACATACCTGTCTTCTTACTGCTGGTCTTACGAACACCAAATTTCAAGTTGGAAACTCTCCTTCATTTATTTCAATACTAATTCATGTGTTTTTTTCTGAGGTAAGAAAACACTTACAGCATAGTGATGATGGCTGGTTTTTTAGTTTTGGACAATCTTGAAAAAAGCATATACCATTCATTAAACATCTTCATTTGGAAAGACCTTTCCCTTCTTATCAGGACTCTTATTATTCTCTGTATCTCTCTAACTTCCTCCCTTGAGTGATGTGCTGATGGGCTGAGTTCTACATGGAATTTTTCTGACAGTGTAAAGGGTAAACTATGCAAAGAGTAGACTTAGATCTATTGATCTTGATAATGAAGTCTGAAAAAGGAGATCCTTCTTGGTGCTTTGCAGGCATTTGTTTACGTAAACACACTCCACAATGGTGCATCACACACCCAAATATAGAGCACAAGGATGGCCTAAATGTCTGCTGAGTGGAAAGAAGAGCAAACCAACTTCTAGAGGAACAAAATCTTAGGAATAAAAGAAGGAAAACATTTAGGTTGTTAATGTTATATGTGTAACTTCACAGCAAGGTCCATTTTACTTGGGTTGGTATGTGTTTCTATCAGCATGTTTTGATTACCACTGACTAGAGGGTTATAAGAACTTTTGAAATTCATCCTGCTATTGTAATTTATAAAATCATCCACTATTCTGATTGACTATTAATAAAACACATACCGTGCCAACAGCTATAAATGAATCCATTCTCTAAGGCTGGATATACTCTTTCCTTCTTTCCTCACTCCTCAGACTAAGCTATTTAAGTATTTACAGTAAGCAAATGCCACTGTTTTAAAATACTGCAAATAACTGAGTTTTAACCTGGATTATTTTAAAGGTCACTAGACACAAGTGGTTCACAAAATGATAAATCCTTGCACTTGAAAATGATGTGCTATTTTCTTCTGAGAAATATTAACAATTTGAAATCAAACGGAAGTAAGAAAAATCATAAGCTTTTGGCAAAGGTCAAAAATGAGGATTTAAAATTCAATTCCCATGCACTGAGAAACTGTACTGAAACTTTACTTTAGTCCCGAGAAAATCTCAATTGGTTTGAAGAAGCTTCATATGTGCACATAATTCAGCTCCTTCTCTGCATGTGATTTGCCTTTCAGAGTTAGAAAGACCTTCAGAGTTGGAATTTTTGCTGCATGGTTAGGAAGCTTTTTTTTCCCTTTCAGTCCTATGGGATCTAACCCAGGGCTCCTGAAAGCTGGGAAAGTGCTTTACTACTGACCTCTAATTCCAGCCCAGAAAAATCTTTCTATAATAGCACAGCCTGTCCTAGGACAGGCAAGGTGTCTAATTTGGTCTTATTTAACTCTCCTGGGATTCAGATAGAATCTCATTTTCTTGCCATATTGCTTCAAAGTGAACAATCAATGTGAAATGGCACCCATAGGGATTTCTCAGTGGTCGCTTATGGTGATCTTGTGAGTTGTTTAGAGAAGCTATCAGAATCAGTGTGGCTTTGCTTGGCGCACCCTTGTTGGATAAATCCCACTTGTCACAGGGTAAGAGCATGATGAAATGCCACACACTCCTGTGGCTGTAGTTTTTTTATCTTCATGCATTGTAATGCTGGTGTAAGTAAAAAAGAAAACAAGATTTCTACCCATCACAGAAAAGAGAGAAGTGACGATATGGCACCAATTTTCAAGGCATGTTTTCCTCCCAGAATGTGAAAATTTTTAATGGCAATTTCGATATAAGGTGATCGATAGATAAATTTTATGTGCTAATCAGCATTATAGTGGTCCTCATTTTTTTATTCTATTGGTTCTGCAGCAACCAGTAGTGTGCCTATGTACCCTGAGGAGGGCTCGCTTCAGCTGCTTGATTAACATCTTTTGCTTTCTTCTCCTGTTGGGGTCCCTGTTCTACCTCTGCAAACTTTGCCCAATGTGGATAGAAGCCAGGAGAAAATTACATTTCAATTCCAAATTTTTGGAAAGATAGTCTACCCCACCTTCCTTGGAGTTCCTAGCTAGGGTTAGTACAAAATACATGGGTTGCCCTGTTGAATTTAAAAGTTCAGTTAAACAACAAAAATTGTAAGTATCTCAAATATTGCATGAGATCTACTTTTACTAAAACAAAGTATTATTTAACTGACATTGGAATTTAGAGGGGTGTTCTCTATTTTTACTTGCTAAATCTGGTGACTCTATGCTCACAGGAATTGAGACCTAGTTATCCACAGCAGTATCAAGTGTAACATCTAACAACCTTCAATTGGATTTACTTTTTTCTTTGTTTCATTCTTTTCAAGCCCTTACTTCAGTTTCTCGGCCTTGTATCCTCAAGCAAACTCCCTATGTGCAAATGCCTGTCTGGCATGCTGCTTTTCTTGGGAAAGCCAAGCTAAAGTACAAGATAAAATTGGAAGCAATGTAGGCTATTTTTGACTCTTGGTATTTTCTAAGTAATCCATATTTCCCATAGTTCTATGCATTTGAAATCTAGATAAAATGGATTACAGCTGTCAAATTTTTATGCTGTAGGAGTTCAGCTCTTTTTATCTTCCTAGATATGTGTAATTCTGAGATGTTTACATGCCTTTAGCTACCTCTGTTGTATATTCTTAATTCTGTGTATCAGTGACGCCATGCTGCACATCTTGTTTTTGTTCCGTCCCGATACTCTAAATGGAAAAACCAGCTCTTTACTCACTGAAAAAAAATATAACAATGTAACATATTTGCAAACATGTGAATATCATTGATACAATGGTACATCTATAGTTAAAAAGATATGTATGCATAAACATATCGATATAAATAACGATTAACTTTTTATTTTGCTAGTGACAGTCTGTAAAAAGTGAATGTCCAGAGTTTATGGGCTGGCTGGCTTATACTTCTATATTTATTTTCAGGAAAAAAAAAAACCACGAAAATTTCCCTTTTTTAATGACACACTTTTGTTCCCAGGGAAATCATCAAGGTTTAACCATTAATTTGAAAGTGTATTTACATTTGAAGTTGATACTGTCCGATAGCTGTGATGCAGTCTCTCTGCTTCTGACCCAGTGAAAGACAGCGGTATACATGGGGTTCAAGCTTTTGTGCTTATAAGCACAAAACTCCAGGCCTGACAGTATGAGAAAGATGTATGTGCAAATCAAAGCCAAGACTAATCACTGGCCTACAATCAGAGTGGAATGTTGAAAAGACAAAACTTTGCAAAAACAACAAAAAATTACAGGCAACAAATGTGATGAGAGAATCCCCAAGTGCTGTATTCACAGAGAAGAAGGCAGTCCAATGATTTGACTTGTGAAAGAATTTACTTCTCTACATAGTAAATGTTTTGAAGATAAGTTGTCATTTCATTTTTTCTATTTTAACCTGGCCTTGTATTTTTTTAGACTTTATTTTGTTTATCCTTTTTTGGTTGTAATTCTTATGTGCCTGGCTTCATGGCAAAAGACAAATGAATGATTCTTAATGGTAATAGAGCTGTTTAAGAAATTTGGTTAGGCAAATACATAGCAAGGCATTGGGTATGGAAGCCAATCAGATCAACTTATGGGTAAATAATCACTAAAGTTATGCCAGTAAAACCTTATTTAATGTCCAAAATTAAGTAATAAGTAAATAATAATGGATATTATGAAACAATATTGCGTGTTTTGATATTCTAGGGACCTGACTTACATTACTGTGTAGAAGGCAATATCTTCACTTATGTTTTACCAAGAAGGTAAGTATTTGGCCCATATTCTTACAAATAGTAGATGAAAGATTCCAGTCTAGGCTTACTAAGAGTCAAGATACCAAATTATTTGGGAAATAGAAACATCATCAGGTGAAGGGAGAAGATAAATTGGGACCGGTCAAGGCCAAGTGTCTTAGTGGCGGAAAAAAGAATTTTTGGAATTACAAGTCAGTCCAAAATATATTTTGATTTCCCTCTTTTCTGCGTAACGATGTGTTGATGAAGTTCTCAATAAGATTTGAACAAACTGCTCATAAATTTTGTTCTATTGTAAATAATGATCTGTCACTGATACCCATAAAGGAAATCTTGGATCTTTACACACAGCTGATGTCTGAACTCTAATTTAAAGCTGGATTTTCCATCTCAGTTCAACTATCTGGAATTTCTGTGGTTGGTTTGGTGACTAAGCTGATGAAGTACAGTTATTGCTTTGATAATGATTCAATCTCACTTTGCTTGCATTAAAAAAATTCCACCCCAAAGCAAACCAAAAAGAACAAAGGCAAGTTAAGAGAAACATTATACATTGGGAAAAATCTTTGCATGTTATTTCTAAGATAAAGATAAAATAATTCTTTGACATTGTTGTCATATAGGATTCACTTTCTTTTGGGTCTTTGAACTCTAACTTCTTAAATATCTTTAATGTTGATAGGCAAGAGATATTTTTCACAGGTAGAGGAACATAGCAGCATTCTATTTTTGGCTTCTGTAATTGGTTTATTTAAGTCCAAGAGAGAAAACTGGAATTTTGTTGTAGAATGATCTCTGACACCTGCTCATCCACCTTGGAACTGATCAACTGTATTTTGAATAAAAAGAAAAATCAGTTTTACTCCTATCACCTCTTGAAGCGATTATTTCCCATAGCAAATTGCACTTCCTATTTGTGTATTTTGTTAACATTAAAGTTTTATTAGTATTAATTCATTTTTTCTTATTTTGAAGAGAAAATTTATTAAGGGATATATATATATATCCCTTAGTTTTATCCCTGTAGTTTTATTTCCTTTATAAAATTGGTTTCCAATTATGTGTGTGTTGTATGCAGGGCAATTCATGCTGTTGCAGTATATTTACATAGTTCTTTGTTCATAGGATTTTGCAAGAGATTGGGCTGAAGGACTGGAACCAAGAATCAATAATATACCAGAATAGAAAGACTCCTCCTCTTCAGCTGCTGTGAAAAAAGTTTGAAGTGACAACAAATCTTGTTTGCAGAGCTGAGGGTATGGTGCTAGAGAATTTGTCTTGAAGTATAAACCTTCTTCTCTTTCCTTAATCAGATAAACTGTCTGCCCTGGAAACGTGAGTCTTTTATTTTCACAGACAGCCCTGTTTTTTTTCCCATAAGAGGTTTTGTATAGCCACCAGGACCCATTTCAACCTAGAAGGCACGCATATTCAATTTACGTAATTTTTACTTTATAGCAGTTGTGGGAAAGAGTACATTTTAAAAGTGTCCTCATGAGTTTTTAAAAACTTATTCTGGGAACATTTGAGGTGAGAAAATAATTTCCTATTTCACTTTTTGAAGGACATTTTGTTCCAACTATTTTTCAGTGGGGACTATAACCATAAATCATTAACAAAGTCAAAACATAGGTCTTTATCACATTACTATTGATAACCAAAGCTTAATTATGACGTAGACACATCTCTGACTTACATTACTAATTGCGTTATATTTCATTCTTTATCACTTTGCATTTACAATATTTTGACCTTTTCATGTCTCTAAATGGCAGAATAACTAAAAGATATTTTAGGGTAGTGACATAATTTTTACTTTTTCTAATTTGAAAACTGTTTGGCAATTATTTACTTTCCCCCCCCTTCCCTCTTCTCTCCTTCCATGCTTTTCAACTATAATTAAAAAAAAAACTTCCTCAAATAGTTAATTTTATATGATATTGTCACATACTAAAATATTGTTTATGATTCTTCTTGTATACTTTTAAGTGCTTTCTTAGCAGATTAACCAACTTTTTGTTTACTTTCAAACAATCGTTTTTTTATACAAAGTATTTTTATAGTAAGATGTATAGTTATGGGGGAAAATGAGTCATCTATTGCTGTGGTGTAAGTTTCTGACATAAACTCTGCCCACCTCGTTTGCCATTTTGCTCAGTCCTGTGCTGCATAATTAAGGACCATGAGCTTAGTAAACTAAACATCAACTGAAGATTCCAGTCATCATATCCAGTACATATACCTTCGTGAGCTTTCTTTAAACCTCATGTCCAATATTATTTTAGGTGCCGAGAGCTTCAGACAAAAGATGACAGGGAAATAGTATTAATGTAGTAACTCATTATTCCTTACAACAATTCTGTAAGGTGATTAATGATTTCCTAATATTTTGATGTGGTGCATAGTGAGGATTGAACCCAGGGACTTTGCACTGAGTTATATCTCTCCAAACTATCTTTTAATTTTGAGATAGGGTATCGCCAAATTGGTAAGTTGCCCAGGTTAGGCTTGAATTTGAGATCTTTCTGCCTCGGCCTCCTGTTTGGCCGGTACTACAGATAGGCACCACCACCTCTGCCTTGATTTTCTAGTTTTTACAAGAACAAATACAAGTCTCAAAGAGTTGCTTGCCCTAGGTTACAAAACAATAGGCACTATTTCCCACCTTGTTGATTGTATTAAATCCTGAGATCTGCTCTTCTGTCATTTAGAAATGACTTAGTGTGTGGAACGAGTAGAGTTCATTGTATAGCTATTTTCTCTTCCCAATATCTACAACTTTCTTCTTAAGGTCCCACAGGTAAAAGTTTCAGCACTAAATTTTTCACGTGCTCAACATCTAAAAATCTGTCAGGCATCACCTCCTCCAGGAAGCCCATTATGAACTCTCTTTGTCCTATTTTGACACTTTTCGTGTCTCTGTCACAGATTCTCATTGTATTTTATTTACCTACTTTAGTGTCTGCCCAACCACTTTAGACTGCAGATTTCTAGGGATCTTGGAAAACAGCTTGTGATTCATTGTCTAGCACAGTGCTGGCACATAGTGGGTGCTTACTAAACATCAGAAAAATGCAACAAAGGATGGATGAGAGAACAGTTTAGGAATAGTGGGGAGGGATGCAGCTGGCTTGCATTGGCAGTCTGTAAAGCACATGCATTTTGGGTATTTGGAGTGCACATAGTCTCCGTATTGGCTATATAGGGGAATTTTCTAAGAAATAGTCAGAAGAAAAGTTTGTTGTAATTTCTACTTTCTTCCATGGTGGGGTATCTGTTTGAATCATATAAAGTCAAGAAGATTAAGGTAAAACAACTTAACGGTGGTCTTTTAAATTAAATAAGTACTTCCATAATTTACAATATTTATAGAACAAAGAGCTAGAGGATTGTGTATGCATGTACATGCTTTTAGATTTTGTATTTTAGGCACATAGTGAGATTTTTAGCAGTAAGAATAAGGAGAAGTACATCACCTTCACTCACTGCAAGGCATTTCTGGGGATCTAATGATATTCTAAGAATAAGGTTGAAAAGTTTGTGTTACTAATGATAGATATTTCACTTTTAATTCATAGATAAATTTGAAGTACATTTATACATGAGCATTGGCATGTATAAATATGTCATAGTTGTTATACCAATAGTTCTAGGGAAAAAGTGTTTAAATATTGAATGTCAAGTGTAATTCTGTCATTCTTGCTCAGTTTCTGCAAACAGAAAGTAGAGGCAGTGATAATTATCTGTGGACCTCATGCTCTATAAAAGAGAATTTAAAGATTTTTTTCTGAGAAAGTAAAAGCAGTGAAATACTAGTTATACTCACAGACATCTAACTAAATACATTCATTTCTTTTGATGAAGTTTGCCTGTGACTCACTTTTAAATGAACGCATATGAGATGAAAGTAACCTAAAGGAACATCTTCCCCAGTGGGCTTGCTGGTGAGTGTGTCCTGTCTTCAGAATACCTGAACAGATGCCAGCAATTAAATTAAATCGATAAGTATAACTAAATAATGGCGGATTTAAAAAAGTAGCCACACGGGCGTAATATGTGGACAGATGCGTGTCTTTTAAAGGAATTGAACCACATGTGTCCATTGGTCCTATTTAAAATTGTAAAATAATTGTATAGTTTGGCAGGACGGAGACACTTTTGGAGAAATCTGCTGGGTGACTGACAGTTTCGATCAAAGGCAAAGCCAGCCGAATGCTATAAACCCCAAAGATCCTTAGGACTTTTGAAACAGTTTTTTCTGCAGAAGAATTTCACAAGCGCACAGAATATGTTGATTCCATTCATTACTGAACAACACCTAGAAAAAAAATTTTCAAAAGGATGATACTTCAGGGTCAAAAATGTATATAATAATTATTAAAGGACATCTCTCCTCAAAGATACAAAGTTTTACCCTCAGGATTCTTAGATTTAATTCCAGTTAAAGTATTCGTTCTAATTCCTAAAAAATTGCTGTACCCTAAAATACCAGGAAACATCTGTAGACCTAGTAATTTCCATTCTATAGCTGCCTTGCTCCAAGAAGCCACATATATGCTCTAGCGCCATCTAGCAAAATTTCGAGGTAATTCATTACAACTCCGTAGAGGGTCTAGTGTGTAATTATTCAAACTTTGCATCTTTTCATTATGCTGTATTATTTAGACTTTTGTTTTCGCTTCTTTAAAGTACAGCCCTAAGCGATATTTTTTAAAACTCAAGCCGAAAACTATAGTGTAGCCAATGAAATCCCGCTTCTACAAAGGGGGATTCACTAGTGATAATTTACTGACACATTACAAAAGCATTTGCTAGCACCATACACAGGAGGCTTTGATTAGGTTTGCGTTTTTGAAAGGTATTCCATGAAGTCACTATATCGCCAAAGTTAGTAACTCGTTTTCACACTTGAATGATTATTTTGATGGTTAAGACTAGGGTCTTGCAATAAGATGCATTTCTCCATCACATCAGCTTTGGCAAGAGTGCTGAGGTGAGAGGGTGAAGAATGATTGCAGTCGGAGAACAGAAGGTGAGTTGGGGGGGCGCTGCGGACAAAGGCAGGATCTGAGAAGCAGAAGATGGTTTCAAAGAGGAGACTCAGACAGCGGGGGGAAAAAAGAGAGAGAGAGACTTGAAAAGGGAGACACTAAATAGAGAAATTAGACCAAAGGACTCAGGGGTCAAACTGGGTGAAAGAAAAAAAAAGAATAAAAGAAGCTCAACAAAGAATGAAAAATAAAGAAGAAAGGAAGAAAGTTGAGCATAGAGATTTGTTTTCACCTTCACGGCTAACACTCTTATGTGATACTACCCGCTTGAAAACCAGGGTCCCTACACTGGAACCAAACCAACCCTGTGGCGAGAGCACCTCGCCCACTATCTTTCACCTGCTTGATCTCCACTTGATAGTAGAAACTTACACCAGTTTGCATTTTCAAATAAGAATTTAGATTTTTTTTCATATAACTTCCAGATCTGTTTACATCCATGAAAGGCAAAAATTACTTAAAGAAAAGTGAGATTCAGTCCGATACTTTTTTTATGTGTTACTAAACAGTTCTCGTACTCAGAGATGCCGAGATGTTTGTGAGTGGTCGACGATGTGGAGGGATATTTATAGCGCCCTCTATGGGAATAAATTTACTCTGTAAAAGTCTCATTTCAGATGGCTGTTCCTACAGATCTCTAAATAGCCTATACAGCGAAGCAACTCATCATCACACGCGTGTTTTTTGACAATTTCTTAATAAAAAAATACGTGGAAGAGGGAATTTTTACGAGTACATATGCAATGCTATTTTGAAGATAATGTTTAACTTATGTTTTCATGTTTTAGATTTATATAATAATGACTTTGTAAATTTTTGTTTAATGATGTGCATCACATAATGCAGCAGGGTTTCCTCTTTCACTCTCAGCGGCCCGTCTTCTACAGGTGCGGGTCTGCAGAGGCAGCCTTCACGCCTTAATCGCTTTCATTTTATATCATCTGCAAAATGTGGAGAAGAAAATTCGTCAATGCCACCCTTCGCTACTTACCAGTACTGTCCCACTTTTACTGGTGCTATTGGTGGTACAGAATGTTGCCATTTGTGATGGATTTTTGGTTCATCTATATAACATATTTGATTCTTTTTATCTGTCTTATTCCCTTCTCCCTTCTTCAGACTTATCCTTAATCCCCTTCCCCGTCACTGGAAGACTATCTTTCGCTTTTCTGCCCTCTTTCCTTTGCTTTTGCATTTATTTTTACTTATTATTTTTAGATTTCCTACATAAGAGAAAGTATGGGTGTTTTAACTTTCCAACTTTGGCTTATTTCATTTGATATGATGGTCTCCATTTCCACTCATTCTCCTGCAAATGACATAACTTTATCCTTATTTATGGTTGAAATATATACATCATATTTTTTTTATCCACCCACCTGTTGATGGGCATCTAGGGTGCTTCTCCAGCTTACTTACTGTGAACTGCACGGTTATGAACGTGATTATGCGGTGGGGCAGGTGGTGCATGCCTGTGATACAAGTCAGGATTCTGGGATCCTGAAAAAGGAGGATTACAAGGTTGAGCCCAGTTTTAGAAATTTATTGACTTAGTTTTAAACTAAGAAGTAAAAAATAAAAAGACAAGGAATGTAGATCAGTGCAAAGGCCCTGAGTTCAATCCTCAGTATTGAAAACAAAACAAAACAAAACAAAACAAAACAAATGGGTATGCATGATCAATATCCTTTGACCCTAAATTTACCATGCATCTTACCCTACTCTATCTTTTTACTAAGGGAATGTTTCATTCTGAATGCCACTTATTCTTCCATATGAGGTTTTGCTAATCTCTATTCAGTTATGAACTGATAATTAAAACACTGATAAATAGTGACTTAAGATTTAACTCCTTCTGAGCATTTTTTTGCAAAGATATTTTGGTCGGAATTATTAAAGAGACTGTTAGGATCTAAAAAGAATTAAATTAAAACTTCCTCTATCAGTACAGATACCTTCTGGTAGCCCTGTTCTATTTCCTATTTATTACAGTGCCATCCTGCAAGCTCTATAGAACGTTGTGTGAATGTGGAATTCTGGCCTCTTCAGTGCTTTAGTCTGGTGCTGACTCCCAGTCACTGTGTGAAGCCACGAAGGACGAGTGGCCTTGTGCAGGTTGGTCAGATGATTCTGGGCTAAAATGCAGCTGCTGTCTGCTTGCCAAGTCCTTCACTGGGCTCATCCTCCGAGGTGGCACGTGGGATAGGGAAGGCTTTGAGGACAGTGACAAATAGGAACCTTTAGTCACTTTTATCATCTGTCGAGAATGATGGTTTTTAGCTTATTCATAAAAACTGAGATAGATTAAAAATAAAATTTAAAAAGTGACACTGTGTAGTCCCATTTTATTTCATATTTTATGATACCATTATGTCTACTATTTAATCTAAAATATGGAAAAGTTAATAATTTTTTAAATTTCAAAAATACATAATAATGTAATAGAGACTATTTCAGTGCTTTCATATTGTAGAAATGTCTGATTAAGAGGTATTCTAGGGACTCTTTCTTGAATCGCTAATCAAAATCTTCAGTTCATTTATGATTCATTTTCTAAAATTTTAGAGTAATGATTTTAGAACAAATGTGTAAATTGTTGTCTGGGTACCAGTGTTTAAGTACTTAATATTTATATGATTATTTACTGAATATTGTTTAAATGTTGCTTAACGACTTTAAAATTACATTGGAACTATGAAAGGAAATAATGATTCCCATCCAATAGTAATATAAATGATTGTAGCTAAAGTTAATTGTGTACGAGATGTTGCAAGATGTAAGAAGACACTCTGCTAAGCACTTTACAACATCATAGTAATAATAATACAGAGAACTCTGTTACTGCTACTATGAGCAAATAGTAATGAATTGTCGTGTCTTGTTACTCCTGTGAGTACTTCGCATGAACCATGTAATTTAATGCTTGCTGCAATGTATGAGGTTGTTTCTGTTTCTATCCATTTCACGGATGAGGAAACGGAGGTCCGGAGAGGTCCAGTACTTTTCTCAAAGTCAACAGTTAGGAATGGCACAAAGCTGAAATTTGAACTCAGACTGCTTGATTCCAAAGCCATGGATTTTGCTACCATCTTATATACATGATGTGGTCATTTAAATAAAATTGCAGCATTTCTTTAAAATCACCTATGCTCTCTGAGAAAGTTGTATTTAAAAATATGTATTCTTGTGTTACTAAATCTTTATGTACAAGATTGTTCAAGAGGAAAAATTGCCTAAGTCAAAGTCTCTGCTAAATTGAATATATCTCTTTACATATGTTCACATGAAGCAATTTGGTAGCTACTGCTTTTGACTTTTGATAAATCTACTTTCATTTTTAATGAAGTTTTGAAATGGTAATATATTTTCTACAGCAGAACACAAAATCAGAATCTTTCTTTAGAATCTACAGGCAAAATCTAGGACAACATTCTTTATTATTTTGTGAGACTGAAATTCTTGAATTCTTAAACTCATTTGAGTGTTGTATTAAGTGAGTTTCAGACATTAAGACTAATATGCAGTGTTTCTAGAATTTAGAAATGTGTGTACTATATCTTTTGTAGTATTAAAATTTGCTACCACTGATGACAAATATGAGATTGCAAGGAATTTTTATGTCTCCCAGTGGTCCGCATATTTGCGGGATGGGTTCATATACTCAAGAAGATAGTCAAAACTACTCATAGGGAGGATTTTTTGGAAATGATGATTCAACTCTTAATTCACCAAACCTTTGCCTTTAAGGCAAAAGTAAGACTTGGATCCTGCTTTGAATAACTTTTCTCCTGCCAAGCTGGAAATGTATATAACCTGCTCCAACATTCTGTGGGCACTAATGGTCAGGCACAGTGAACTGCTGTGGGGTACATGGGTGGGAGAGTTCACTCAACATTCTACGAAGATTCCAGAAGATGTTTAAAGAGATGAAATATGAACAGAATTTTAAAGGATATGCAAGACTTTAATGGAGATGATGTGAGGGAAGACCATTGTGCCGTAGGAGGAGGACAGGATGGGCCAGGCTAATAATAATTCCAGAGTTCTTCAGTCTCACAGTAGTACTGGTTAATTCACTTCCCCCTTTCTCCACCTCAGTTTTCTCATTTGCAAAAATATGATAATACTTGTTCCACAAAAATTTTGTGAGTATTAAGTGAGATTTTAAGAGCAGAATAACAGCAATTGGATGATTTTTTTTATTCAATCATGAGGTCTCATTGTCCCTTCTGTGATTCTTAAGGGGTTTATCAAAGTTCCTAGCTTTGTCAATTTTATTTGTTTTCTTTTGAAATTAAGGTTTCAAAGAGAAGACTAAGTTCTGAAGCGAATGCAGCAGGAAGGTTAATAGCAGGTATAATCCTTTTGTAATTTTGGGGGGACAATTTTCTATGTAATGAAATGCAGAAGGTACAACGCGTTTTGTCAAATGACTACTTTTTCATGTGGGAGATGAATATTTTTATTCCTGAGGGAAGAGAACTATCACCCCTGGATGATGGCAGTCACTTAATAGTACATTGAAGGGGCAACAGGTCTGCCTGGCAGTGGTCCAGATAGAGTGAAATAATGAAACTGGAAGGAGTATGCTTTCATTCTTAGTCCTTGTCACATGCTAGAACTTTACCTTTCATGTGAGATGAGAAGATGGTAAAAAATGCCCGCCATAAGATGCAGAGGCTTTGGGGTCTGAGCAGATCTAACCAGAATAAGGCCTAGGGAATACTGATCCATCTAACTGAAGGACTAGACATAGGGCAGGGTGCCCAGAAATTAGGTCAGTGCATTTAGTTATGGAGACAAACATTTTCAATATGAGTGAGTTCTCTGTAAGACAGACAGACAGAGAAACACTGAGTTTATGGAAAATGATGGGATTCTATAGGAATCTGTCTCTGTTTAAGTTTTTCAATTTAGAAATTAATGCAGAAAAAAGATACCTTTTATTTGGTGTAATAAACAATTTACTCTGAATAATATTAAATGACCATATTCTATCAAATTGTCTCTCTTGAAAGCACTGCTAATTTATTACTTGCTATACATTTGAAAATATGTACATATAATTTGAGCACCTCTTCTAAAGAATGGTTAAAAGATGGGAACTGGGAATGGCTATATTAAGCATAATCTGTCCTGAAATTGTTCTGTTAAGAATTCTACTTTAATCGTAATCATATTAAGGACCCCTCTTATCAGGGAGTGAACATAGCCTTCCTTTGTAGGAGGTGTTCAGACAACAACTATGTTTAATAGAGAAAATTTCAGAATTAGAAGCATCTGTATTATTTTAAAAGTAGTTATAATTAATATGGAGTTGGATTTTTAATTTTGTTAGATTTTTACCTGAATGACTTGGAGAAAATAAGATTTTTTAAATGTTAATGTCAAATAAAGAGAGGTCATGATAGTCTTGGTGGAAATTCTTAGCAAAGGTTTGCTTTTAGATTTGAAGTTTAATGTTTTATTTTATGACACTACCGTGTCCCATTTTTATTTGAAAAAAGAGAATATCATGTAATCCACAAAAAGTGCTGAAAAATGATTTTTTAATTTATTTAAAATGAAAATATGGAATATGTCGTAAAATGTTTGGTCTTGGGTCAGTGAAGACCTATTTCGTTGATTATGCAATGATTACTTTTTTCCATAATTCCATGAATATTTGTGAACTTACTGTTAAAATGTTTGGCAATTTTTCCAAAAAGGTAAAAATGTTGCTTAATTTTTCCTTGTCCGAATGAAGATATTTAAGTGAATTCTGGTAGGTAAGTAATTACATATTCCCAATGAGGTATGCCAAGCTCTTTTTAAAATTTGCAATAATTTAAAAATGACACATAGAATAGAGCAATTCTTGAAACATAAATGGTTGTATAACATATACATTTCTTTACAGAAGGAAAAAGAGTTGCTTCCATGTTGATCAAACATTCGAGAAGAAAAAAAAGATAGAATTGCTTATTGAACAAGGAATATGGATGAGAGTGTTTCCAGAGTGGCTTTTCCATCTTATCTTCTTAGGATGGTAGCTTGTTTGATAAAAATAAATAAGTTATAAGTAATACTATAGGCAAGATGTGCTGAAGGATTCTTAACAGGTGGATATTCTATAATCTCATGAATATTTTTTCTTTGAGCTTGCACAAACTGCCAAGTATATAGTTTATGATTCTATCCTGAAACATGTTGTACAGACTACAACAACTAATTGTACTTGCAATTGACTCTATTTTTGCTACATAGGCAAGCAGCAGAGAAAGCTAGATTCTAAAGGAATTTGATCTAATTTGTAGATCTCATATACTTTTTGAAGGCAATGCTTAAAATGAAAATCTTTTATAAAATATACCCAAAGATTTGTTTTAAATACTGAATCAACTCAAAGCATATTTATTGGTCTTTGGTATAAATATAATAAAGAAAAGACATTTTAAAAAATTCCTGCTTCTTTGAAATTCACATTTAAATTGAAGCATAAATAACACAAAAGACATACAGGTAAATTATGTAGTATTAGGAAAGGCACTAAGTTTTGTGAGAGAAAAGAGAAAAATTATGACATGGTATAGGGCAGAGGGAGTGAGAGTAAGATTTCCAGGAGAACAAATTCTTTATTTTCTGAGGATGGTAGCTTGTTTGGTAAAATAAATAAAATATTGCAACGCAGAGTCTAGAGGTACACATGAGAGTATACAAGTCAAAAAAGTGAAATGCAAAAGAGAAAACAAAACTTTTGCATTCTTTTCTATGACTTATGATTTTAATCTATTTGTAAATATTAAATCATTCTTTCGATGGATACTTTATTCTAGGTTTGTGGGTGAACATTTTGTTGGTCATATCTTCTTTCCAGAAGAAAGTATCAGCTTATTCCTGTTGAATACATTTTAGAGGTAAATGGATGCTAAATTCCATATGTACATAAAACTGAGTTGTAGAGATACTGCATCACTGTTTGCGATGATGAAATACTGGAAACATACTAAATGTCAACGTCTATCAATGGAGGAATGAGTAGGTAAATTACTTGGAAATTATGATTGTATCTGAAAATAACAAGCAATTAAAACATTAGGTAGAATTATATATACTGTAATGAAAAGCTCTTTAGGATGGCATTGTTAACTTTTGAAAAAACTCGTATGAAAACCCATCTATTCAATAAAGTGATATATTACAAATTCAAGTAAATAAAAACTACATATTTTGGTGTCTTCATATGTTTGCATGGTAGATCAATTTATTTTTCCCAACTCCTCACTCTGTCTCTGTAATAGAATTGCATATTTATATCCTATTCCATGTAAAATGCTAACATCATGTTCTCATTCCTGTAACTATTTGAGCCTATACATCCTTCTCTGTTGTCTTGCTTGGCCATATAACTTGTTTAGCTTAATGAAATGTTATCTAATAAGATGTCAGCATAAGCTTTAAATGTATTTATGTGGTTTGGTCTGGCTTTCTCCATTTCTACTGTTTGCCATAAGAAAAATCAAGTCCTGATAGCTGATGATCCTCAGGGAAAACACTTGCAATGAACCCAAATGTATCAATAGACTAAAGCAGAGCTGCTCCAGATGCTCCATCACCCCTTGATTAATAAAAGTGATGTTCTGCTCAAGTCACTGAGTTTTGGGGTTGGTTACTATGCAGCATTATTGCAACAATAGCTGCCTAGTATACTTTGCTTGTAACTGAGTCTCAGTAAAGTATCAGGAACAATAGTCACTATAATTTTTATTTCTCAAGAATTGAGATTTGCTGTAAAAATGGATTGATTATTTTCCCATACTTCTGAATTTATTTTAATTTTTGAATACAGGGTACATTTTAATGATTTGTATATCAAAATAATAAAGGTGTACACTGTGAAGCTCAGTCCCATTCTTGTTACAACCTACCTCAATTCTCTACCCTGTACACAATAAATTGGTATCTTATTTAATTCATGAATTCTTTATACTGTTTCATGTCCTTAGGTTTTTTGTTTATTATCTATTTTGGTTTCAACTGTTTTCTCACATTAGCATACAATTAAGACATATCGTGTCATTTCAGTAAATAGATGGCAATATTCTTTTATTTTTAAAATAACTGAATGGTGCAGAAGCAGCTTAGTTTAGTTAGCCAGTCTAATATTGCTGGGTACTTGGACTATTTCCAGGCTTTTTCTACTACAAACAGTGCCCACAATGAGTACTATCCTGCCTCAGAAGCATACATTTATTTACAAATAAAATTTTACATTTTCCTTTCAAATTTCTATACATAATTTTTTCTATTATTTCATTGAGTAGCTGAATAATTGATTATAAAGTCAAACAGTAGTGTTGACCGTGGCCCTCCTTGTCCATTTCTTACGATTTTCTTCATTGGAAAAGATATTACTGTCAGGCCGGACTGACTGAGCTAAAACCATATACTAGTTAGTATCTTTGCAGTTAGCAGTACAAACTAGTAATTGAGGAGAGTTTAATTTTAAAAATTTTATTAAAATGTGGGTAGAATTAAGGACGCTAAAAAGGGACGGTGAAGTTTAGGGGGTGCTGTTGCCTTCATTAGGATGGGAGGAGAAATAAGATATGGAGACTGTTGTAACAGAGAGAGTTGTAGCCCAGAGTCTCCGGATAGAAAGCTGTAGCCTTCAGTGAAGAATCACTTTAATTCTACAACCCTTCTGATTATTACTTAGATTCTGCTATCCATTAAGCTAACCACACTCACTCTTGCTTTGCTGATTTCATTGCTGTCACTTGGCCTCTGCCTCTGTGGGATCCCATAATCCCTAGATCATTCCAAGTTCCCAATTTAATGATAACTGTTCTCTCTGTCTCTGGCCCATAGAAGAGTGAGCACAGAGCTCCTATAGAATCCTGGGGCTCTCTCCACAAATTTGTCTCTCACAGGCATGGTGTGACAATTATGTCCTTTGGAATAAGCAGATTTAAAATGACAAATGTACTCTAACATTTAAATCTCCCTAAACCTCTGAGTACTTTCCTCTATGATATACTAAGGTGGTTCTACTGTTACAATTTACTTAGTGTCCACTTTTAGGTCCTTGTATCAGGGAAACATGCAAACACACAGAGCTCTTTATAACTCTTCCAGCTAAAACACAATCCATATAAATAAGTTTGATTGCATCCAACTTTATATCCACTGTGACCTTATATCCTAATGATCCATTCCCACAGAGCTTCCCCAGGTGTCTGTTGGAATAAATGAAGTAAAAGAAATACTATTCTTTTTGCGGGTGTCAATGGGCTACTTTTACTAACAAAGAAACTTGGAAGAGTTTAGGAGTTCAACGTCCTCAATGTCATTAGGATCAGCCCATGTTTCTGTTTTATTTTTCAGGACACTGCTTCTTCCCAATCAGTATCTCACTTTATCAGAAGACAATTGGGGAAGTTAGGAGTTTCATTTGTGTTGAAATTCAGCGACTCTCAGAAAGACACTCCAGATTTCATCTTCAGAATTCTCATTCTTGTGCTTAGGGGAGATAAGGATTTTTTTCAAGAGTATGTTATGTTTGCATGAATTAGAGTTCCTGAACTCATGTTTTTCTTTCCTCATTTTCTTCAGTGTAGTTAGGCGCTACAGACAATGCCATCATACTCTTTTTTTTGATTAAAGTATTCTTAGGTAGTAAATATTTTGTTACCTAGAACCTTGCCTACAACAGCTATTTGATTAAGAGGCATCAGTTTTGTGGTTTGGCTTGTTTTACTTATTACATTGCACCATAGACTACATTGTGTTCTCTTTACCACTGGAAAAAGTGCCACTAGTACTTTTAAATCTAACCAGAGTAGAGAGCAAATTCTAGACACCCTTGAACTAATTCAGAACACTTTTGTTAGCCAAGTACATATCACTCTTGGTGCAGGCATTCTTGTATTCCAAGTAGGTTTTCTCATTCTCATTTGAAATATTTACGGTAGTCATTTTGTTGATTTATTTATATTACCTATAGGATTCCAATTAGATGTCAATCTTTGCTTTTCTCTTTTATATCAATCATTTCATAATCTTTAAGTCTATTTCTTTGACTTACTTTTTCGGTACTTTTTTTTTACTAAGTTATCTGTAGTGTCATTCTTACTTGTACTCTTGGTAATGTAATCTTTATTTCTGAGTAGGATTCTTTTTCTCTAATTTTTTTCTTCAGTTCTGCCAATATTCATTTCATTATCCTCTTGTCTCAATATTCCCTTATCTTCTGTCCATTTTTTCTTTGAGTTCTTATATATTTGCTTGATAGTTTCTCTAAACAACTATAATTTTCATTGTTAATACCCTCCACCGTTGTTCTCTTTTCTTTACATACAGCACGTTAAGTTGCAATTTTTCATTAGCTGTTAGGAAATTATTTTCTTGGTGAGATTTTACTATTTATTAGAAAGTTATATGGATCCTTTTCATCATGTTTAAATAGAATCTCACAGATTTCTTTCAATAAACAATAAAACATCAGATAAAAACTGATTTAACAATACAGAATGAAGTAGAACTAATTCATTCTCACCCAAAATCTTGGTAAGGAAGCAAAGTGAACTCCACTTGCTTTATCCGTATTTGCAGATCCATAAGGGCTTTCCTAGTCCAGCAGCACTGAGATTTTTGGAGCATGGCGAGGAATGTGTCAGAGTCAAAACTCTGGGACTTCCTTCTCTGTCTGTCGTTCCAGCAAAGGTCTTAAAATAGTGCCCTTGTTTGTGGCCGTCAGTCTCAGACTCCAGACCTGAGCTGGGTGCAGAGGACTTTCTACCACCTCCCTGAGCTGCCCAGATTTCTTCGCAGGCTTTGCCTCCCAAACACTGAATTCATCATCGGAACCTTGATTTTGTCAAAGCTTTTCAAATTCAACTAGTTCTGCAGCGTTTCTACTTCCTGAACTTATTTTCTGTTACCTTCAGTTACTTCCTGAGTATACTGTTTCTGCCCTCTGGTAGCACTCACAATCTGCTCAGTCTCGAGTACTCCACTCATAGGTAGGACCTTCGCTTAGGGGAGGAATATATGACTAAGGTTTTGAAGTCTTTCTGTCCCCAGGCCCCTCTGCATTTTTGTTCTTCCTCCAGGTCTATCCTCAAGGCTTTTGTTTGGCAGTGCCTTTGGGAGCTCTTAGGTATTACTTGGATTCGCCATTCTCTCCTCATGAATGAAAAGGTATTGATATTTAAAAACATTTTAAATTGACCTATGTAGTACTCGGGCAGAAAAATAAAAAGATGTAGAATTAAGCTACCGTCTTATTTCTACAGGAACTGGAACTCTTTGCATTTGTGTGTTTAAATAGTGAGCACTAACTGTATATTATTTCTACAATTAAAATAAGGAAAGAAAAAATTGCTTTATTTTTTCAGCTTTGACTTCTAATAAGCATGATTATACTGTGATCTGTCATATATACAAATCTTTAAAAGAGTTTTTGTTGTAAACTATAGGGAACATAAATTTTGTTATTGATCATAACACAGACTGTTGCAATACAGACTGGTTTCAAGTAGTCATCTTCAAATTTCTCCCAATCAGTCTGATTTATTTAGAGACAATTCTAAGTTGTTCTGTTTTTGAAATCTCCTTAATTTAAAACCCAGAGTTCTCTATTTCTTCATTATATTTTCTTTTTATCTTTAGTGCAGATCAAAAGAATTTTTATCTTCTAAAAATGAATAACTTCTCTTTCATAGAAAATTTTATGGTTTTCTAGAACATTGTAATATGGTTTAAAGTGAAAGTGTTCAAAAGTTTTCCTTCTTCAATTTCAAATTAATAAAACTTAAAAGTTGAACTTTCAACAATTTATGTTATTTTTAAGGGTGAAACTCAGGTAAAAATTTGATGATTAATCTCTGCCTTCTGTTTGATGAATTCCCCCAGAGGTCAAAGGATAACTTATTAACCTCTTAGAAAACAAAACAGATTTATTAAAACTAATACTGTATAGTGCTAAACTGTTCAGAATATTCAGTTTACTGTCAGACTTTGAATTACAGAAAAACTACAAGGTAACAGATTAATAAAACATACTCTTAATGTCTCTACTAATAATTATAAAATGTTTATTCATAAATTACCCTGTGTGTGGGTGTTTTGCCCAAAATATTACAGTGTGGCTTTCATGGTAGTTTTGTGCTATGTTTATATATTATAACTTTATTTTTTTGAAACAAAAGTCTACATTTTCCCAAATAAAAGAAGACAAATATTGAAATCTGATAATTTCTCCCAGCACATCTAGCATGCTGTACCTGCTCTTCACATTTCAATTATTTCCGAATTGTTTGTTTAACACCTGTCCTCCCAGTTACTGCTGGTTTTGTTTTATCTAAAACTATCCTGACTTCCTAGGACGATGTAGAAACTCAGTGTTTACTGGTTTACAAACACCGACCTGACTAAACATATGTTGAAATACTTTTAGCATCTGTGGGGATGCATACAATGCAAAGTTTATAGCTCAGATTTTCAGGTAAGCATCACTGTTCATAGATTTATTTGGACAGTTTGTTTAAAGCTTAGTCTCTTAACAGGCCGACATTAGGATTTACATGTGTCCGTTAGCAAATTGTACTTATTACAAACCTATCTTCCTCCACAATACATTACTCTGTGGTGTCTTTTTCTTTTTTTTGTAGGTCACTGATAGTACTTTGACTTTGAGTATCTGTAGGGTGAGGTCTTGTTTGGTCTTCAGAGTAGAAACGCAAATGTTTCATAATTTACTGATACACTGAATGGATAAAAACTAGCAGCCCATTATTAACAGAAATGTCCTTATCTAGTGGGCATCCACATAGAATAGAACTATGAAGCCAAAGTTACACTTTGATTTAAATGTATTGTATCTAGACTTGTTTGTGTGAAGAGACTGCGAAATACTTACTGTAATAAGAAAATGCAAATAAAACTAACTAGAGCTCAATATTTAAACAAACGTTATCACCATTTAAGCATTCTCTTTAAATACTATAAACAGTTTAAAAATTTAAGCTCATGTATATGTGTTGGCAATGTCTCAAATTTGAGAATTACTGTTAATTACTAGTCTGAGTAAAATCATATGAACAAGATTATTATTTTTCAAAAGAAGTATAATATGATTCTGAAAAGATTAAAAGTACTTCCTAAAATATTCTTATTAATGACTGTTCATTTACATAAGTGTATAATGTTTTGGTTGAATACTTGAGAAAAATTTGCCTGGTAGTTTCCCTACTGTCTACTAGTAAGGTGTCATTATAGTACGAGTATAAAATATTTGTATAATACTTTAGAATTTATGAAGTATATTCATACTGCACTTCAGATAATCCTCTAAACCATGAGTTATTTAGTATGTTGTTTGACAAATAAGAGAACTAAACTAACAGAAGAATATTAAGTGGCTACCTAGGTATGGCTAGTTTGTTTCTCTGCAGGTTTTATAGCCCTGTTTATTGAGGAAAGATCGAACGAGGCTTTTCATGTCTGCATGAGTGTTTTTTTCTACATACACAGTATAGGCTAAGATGGTTCCGTTTCCTGCATACAAGGATAGAGAAGCTAAGAACCACAAAGCAGCGTATACCATTCTAAGATGATGGAATCAAAAGTAAATAGAACAAAGGAACAGAAGCTGGCTCAAGCTGGTGATTAAGTTCTTAAAGGTTTCTGAGAATGCTTCTTTCAACCTAACTTCCTTTTTAACAGTGAGAGCTGCTTATGGAGATTTAGTGGTGTATGTAAAGTAGGAATGAGAACTAAATGTGCTTTTAAAAAAGTCAACCTAAAAGTCCATTTTTTTCTTCTTTTCCTCAAATTCTGGCTGTCTTTACACACACTTGCAGATACACACACTTCATGTGAATTATATAACTATAAAATTAATAATATTTTTATATGTCATGCCTAGGATTTCAGTCTTGCATTTCTTATTTATTAAGAGCTTGGTAGAATGTGTACTTTTACTGCAAAACATGAATGTCAAACAAGGCTGAAGATATAGATTTTATGTTTTATTTTGGTTAGAGAAAGATTTTTTTCTATCATGGAACATGCTTTCTTTTACTAATCACATGACTCAAGTAAAGGATTGGAAAGGTATGATCCATTCAGGGTCACTTAAAAGCTTCAAAATGACCCTAGAGGGCAGCTGTGACATTGGGATTACCAAAATAAATAAATAAATAAATAAAAAGTAAAAAAAAAAATAAATGTCTGAGAAAAATCTAAATGTGTGGCTTCTAAATTTAAGACATTGACAAGCATTTGACCGTGATAGTCCCAGTAAAATGCAATAGTAAACATGAAGAATTACAGATTTTGTTTCTCTTCTTTTTCCTATAGACCAAATCTAAAATAATATTTAGTAAAATTATAAGTTTTTGGTTATGATATTGTCAATGCTATCAAATATTATTTGATGTGTTGGCACACTAATAAATTTATTATTTATTGATGTTCATAAACTGTAAGTGCTGAAAACTTTAGAATTGTAGGTACTGTTTTTTTTGTGTGTCTCCAGATAATGACATCAATAGTATCACCCAACTGTTGTGATCTTAATTCATCATAGAACTTGGAATTCACTGCAAAAGAAATAAGAAATATTTAATTTACTTTGGGTACTCATATATAAAATAGTAAACAGAGTCAGTGTCACTATTCAGGATTTGAACAAGTGGAAGTTGTTGAATCTTCTGTTTAGCTTCAAGATTTGCATTTATCATTTATTTGTCAACAAGTTATTTAACAATTCTTGCAAATGTTGCACCACTGTTTGTTAGGCTGTGTTCTAGACTCTGGAGATTTACAGGTTGATAAAAGAAATACAAATCCTGCCTTCCAGCCCCTCATATAAAGTGTGTAAACATTTTATGCACATTTATATTGTTTTTAAAATGTATGTATGCCTCTAATAGATTTGTTACACAGTCCGTTGGCAAAGGAACCATTTGTAACAGTATGTTAAGTCACTGTGTTGGAGAAGTTTTTATTCACTGTACAGCAAACATTTTGCAAGCCCACTAAACTTGGGTTTATATGGACTATACAAATATTTTTCTTAACTCATTTTTGAGATTCTAATAATCATCATGTAATTGTAGATCATAAAATTGTAATAATTGACATGGAATACAATGGATGAGGAAAGCTCAATACCAACCCTAATCCATTCAGTTTTTGTGATAACTATTGATAAAGTAATCAGAATTTGTTGTGCATTTCACTGAGTAAATGAATTTGAGCAATCGGGGCCGCTGTGGCTTTTGTGGTTGTCTGCACCCGCCATTTGGTGCAGGATGACTCAATGGGGCCTCATGATCTACCGGTGAAAAGAGAATTGGAAAGATTACTTTTCTCCCCCCTTAAGAATGGTTTTCATTGTGGTTTCAGGGTATATCCAGAGAAATAAAAATATTTTTTAAACATAATATGTGATTTAATTAAATAAGTTGTATGTCCCACTTTGATTTTTAAAACATTCTGGTAGGCCTATATTTTTTATAAATTATATATATATATATATATATATCTCAAGTTCATACTTATTAAATGACATTTTCATGTTAGTTATATATTTACATTTAGAAATGTATTGCATAAAATCTTTTAGGTGAATGTAAGAACATGTAGGAAAGATGGTAAAAACTTCTTTCTACATCAATAACTAAACATGGTTATTTAAACAACTCTGTCCAATCGTTTAGACATATTGAGACAATTTATCTCAGATAAAGTCATTCTAACAACCCCCTTCAAAAAGCCAGCAATTCACCCAACTTGACCATTTTAATAAAAAAGAACCTCTGTTCCTATTGCTTTTGTCCCTGAATTGGGACTGGCGCAGGGGAGGAGGGGCGGGTGAGGAAGCAAACTCTAGATTTAGCTCCTATAAACAGACAAAATGATATTTTCTGTTAGAATGGGCAAGGAAAGCTTCTGTGAAAGAAACACATCTCAGGTAAAGGTAGTTTTACTTTGATTCTTCATCTTTTTAAGCTCACTGGAGAGAAGCTCATTGTGTTGCCCTATACGTTTTGTTCAGGGCACCTGAGCAATGCACAATGTGTCGCTTATCAGAAGAACAAAAGGCTCCTTCATGGGTCAAACTCTAGGGAAGATGACAGCTGCAGATGCAGAGCCTCTCCAGGCAGATACGTTGCTTGAGAAGGAATCGCTCGTGTGGACTTTCATGTGTAACCCTATTTAATTTGACTCAAGTAAGATTAGCCTCCTTCAAAACATATCTATGTTTAATGGTAATGTTAGATGTTTGTCTCTTATGGGAGATTTAGTTCAGATACTATATTTTGTTTGTTTTACCATAGAAACAATGACTATCATTTAGTTGAAAAGTTCGGATGTATATTTTAAACATTTTATACTTTTGAATAATATCTTTTAATCAAATATTATAATATGAACTAGTAATTTTTTGACCATAAGACCAAAGAAGATCAGGAAGGTTTTGTACTATTGATAGCATAAAGGAATATCAATGAAAGTTTTTCTTATCCTACAAAGACAAAACTAAAATTTTAGTTTAGTTCCAAATATTAATCTTGTCATTGCATATATACTTTTCTCCTTGATATAAATATATTTATCCATTTGGAATTTAAGTTTATAGTGATATTTCTCTTAAGTTAAAAAATGCATTTGGAGGCTCATTCAGATGTAGATGCCCAATTTCTTGAACAATTATGAAAGAAATTACTGGTTTTTTAATAGTTCAAATCTTCTTAGCTGTTAGGTAGACCACTCTATGTGAGAATAATTTAATATAGAATATTTCAGGCATAACAAATCATCAATGGTCATATTTTTAATATTTTGTTTGTGTGTTCCTGTTGTGTTCCAGTACTTACAATGTAAAATAAGGATATTTACACCACCATTTGCTCTATGCCAAGAGTGGAAACAGAAAAATGTCATATATTTGCGTTATGATCAATTATAGAACTTTGTTAACTTGAGATGCTTGTGGGGAAGGAACATTCATATTAAAAATTCAAGAAAAATAGAGAACTTTTACAAACCATTTGGATTTACAGCTTGATTCTTAGTGACTCAGGGAAAGAAATGTCATATAGAAGTCTTATTTCAATAAATACAGATGCTTCTTGACTCACAAAAGATTATGTCCCAGTAAACCCACTATAACTTGAAAATATCATACGTGAAAAATGCATTTAATACACCTAAGCTACTGAACACCCTACCTTGGTAACATGGTGTACTGCAGAGAATTGCTTGTTTATCCTCACGGGCACTGCCCAGTACTTTCAGAAAGTATCTGTGAGGGGCAATTGCATGAAAAATTTGAGGCACCCTTCTCTACTGAGTGCACACTGCTTACACCATCTATATCTCAGGACTGTCTATAACGAGTGTGACGGTCTTTGCCTGTGGATGCTTCTAAATGCTTGAAAATTCATCTTTCGATAGTTATCGCTTCATCTCCTACGATATTTTCAACACTGGGCTAGGTACCTATAAAGAAAACTAAGTGATTATTTTAAGGAGTTTGATCACAAGTGCTTTGGGATGTTTGTCCTTTCCTTTAAGTCACTGAAAAATTTAAATTATATCATAGTATAGTTGTAAACTTATGTTTGTACAGATTTAATCTTTAATTTAGTGTTTTCTTATTTGTTTTTGGTCAGAATTGGTCCATAGTTAAATAAGTTTGAATTTGAAATTAAGTTTGTCATAATTTGCAAATGATTTTACGTGTGCCTATTTTCTGTTTATCACCTACCTAGATGTGTAGCTCGCATGTATCTAAATATAGATATGTGCTGTATGTGTGCATACATATACATATATATTAAATTTATCTAGATATTGACAGTAGATATAGACATTAACCTTGGTCCTTATGAGGGCCCAATAAAATGATCATGCAGAATTCTAACGAGTCATAGTGTATTAGTGTGTCTTTTAATATTTAAATTTTCTTTACTTTTCACAGGACATTAAAACATTCAAAAAAGAGTAATTTAAAAATTAAATTTTGCAAGCTTCTGATTTTTAGTTGAAGACTTGTTTACATACTACTGTTTTTGATAATGTCATTTTGGAATTCTTTTGTTATATTCTCCTTCACGATCTGCATCCTAGTGCTATCACCTGTTCATGTATTTTAGGATTTTAATTAGAAAATTAGAATTGAGGTTTATAGCTTGCACTAGCAAGTAACAGTGTGTTTCTTCAATTATTCAAGTGTCTATTATGTGTTTCAGTCAAGTTTTACATCATGATTTTTATATGCCACAAATATTTGGTAAATGTCATTCATGATTATTTTAGTTGCTTACAGTGCTAAGATTGTGTCTAGGAGTTTATATTTTAAAAACTTCCTACTCAATTGTCTTCCCTTATCTACATGGCTAGATCTAAAATGGTAATGAATAGTTTTTTGCAATACTCCAAATTTCTTTTGTTCTCCTCAAGTCTCAGACTGTTCAGCCATAGGTGCCTGGTAATGGTGGTGTTGGAGACAATTTATGTATTTTTCAGGTTATTATTTTAAAGCCATTGCTTAAAACTTGATACATTTCTGGGCTTCATTTGATAATGCTTCTTATACTCATCATAAATTTGTTTCTTATTTTTGTTAGCACTTTGGAGACTGTTAGTAAAATATTTTATTTTTATGATGAAATACAACTTTATTATAGATAAGAGTGGGTAGGGATTGGCATTTTGAATGAGTAATTCCATATGTCTCTATAGGTTTTGTGAAATATTTCTTTAAAGGATGATCTTGCTTTAACAAAATATTTTTAAAAAGTTTTCAGCTACTAGAGGTTCTTTTGTTTTCAACATGCTTCTTCTAGGGTAAACAATTTTAAAAAATTGTTTCATTTGTTGAAAAGGTTGGAAATTACTAGCACGATATTAACAAAAGCCATGAGAACTTTACAAAATTAGAAGTTATAAAAGGAGTGATTCTTACCTGAGTGTTAACTACTTTACCAAAGAATGGATAGCTCAGTTCAGTGGGAAACTTCCAGTAATTATTCTTCTGATCCATAGTCAGATGCATTATCCATTGAGCCCACTGGCCTACACCCATTTATTCTCAAAGTAATATAATGCCTAATCAAAATAGCATTTGATTTATGACTTTAAAATAACTATGTAAGTTCTATATATATGTATATATACATATATATTCCTTACATTTATTTTTCAATCATCTATATGGCTACGAAACTTTGAGGAGGGGATCTTTTTGTAGAAATTGCTGCTATGGTAGCCTTCAAAGAGACAGGTGCATCCAGGGCAGGTGGGACTCCAGCAGATGAGGGGGAAAGAACCTGAGCTGTCTCCTACCATGTGTTCATGAGACAGTGTGTCGTAAGTCTCATGAAGAGGGGCAAAACAAAAAGAAAACTCTAGCAAGGAGAGAGGAGATGCTATTAGAATATAGGGGAAACTGTTAGCTCATAAAAATGATACAATAGTATTTATTAAAGCATATTTCTTCAAACAACCATATTAATATCATGTAGTGTTCTTACTAAAAGTGCTAGCTGAACAGAGGAGAGTGAGGAAAGGGAGAGACTGATGAATGGTGCTATAGAGCGGTTAGGTGTCAGAAATTCCGTTATGCTATTATTGCACAGCAGAATGACCGTAAGTAGCAATAATGTACTGTACATTTCAATGCTAGAAGAGAGAATTTTGAAAAATTTTCACTATAAATACGTGATAAACACTTGTGGAGGTAGATGTCCTTAACTTGACTTAAACGTTACAAAATGTGTAGCTATATCAATGTTTGCCATCTCATTAAACTGTATAATTCTTATGTTCTTTTTGTATCAGGTATGAAGTAAATTTAACTTGAAAAAATATCAGCTGAGTTCTGCCTCAAAACTATTCAACTTCTGCCTGGAACTTTGGAGCTTGGAGAGAAGAGTTAGCCCACTTCTCTCATTGTGCCAGGAGGGAAGGTGAGAATGAGAGCAATTCGATGGCTCCAAAATGAATTCTCCTCTCCGTGTTCTTGAGTCTATTCCAGTGGTTTGCACCTGGGGTTTGCCAGTGGCCATCTGTTGTGAGGCAAGTATTCTCTTCTGTTGGTTTTCTGATATTTCTAAATTCCGTGCAGGTTCTTTTAAGCCTCCTTTGTTGGTGTCTCTTTAAAATGTCCTCTTTGTCTTTCCTGGAACTGTTGATCTTCTGTAGTTTCCTGCCTTGATTTTCCTTGTTTTATTGCTTTCATTTCAGGAATGGAAACTGTTGCCTTTAATATTTTCCATACCCCACACAGCAACACTGTAGGTTTGCGTGTCCTCTTGGCTGAAATCTTGTCAAATTTTACATCTTGTCAGACTTTACTTAAATTTGCACTAAGTGTAGTAAATAAGCCTATACATACATATATATATACACACAAAAATATATATACATACATATATATATATACCATACACACACACACACACACACACACATATATATATATATATTTGAGATGGTATCTCACTATGCAGTTCATGCTAGCTTTGAACTCACCATGTAGCCCAGGATCATCAGTATCCAAACAAACAAACAAATCTTAGGTAGCAAATAAAACCTGACCTTTACTGATCCGCCTCTACTTCATCAGCTTTACTCCTTTTTAGTCCAGAGATTTAATGATAACACACAGTATGGCACACAGTGGCTATTTAATAGTGATTCTTGGTGAATGGGAAAACATGTTTGGGGTATTACCCAAGTAGTAATATAAATCTAGACAAGTAGAAGAGCATAAATTCGGTAGTGACGCAATTATCTATTTCGTTGTCTCTTAGACTTTAGTGAGCAAAAACACGCACATTGCTGGGCCCTGTCCCTGAGTTTCTGATTCACTAGTCTAGAAAGGCCCGAGACAAGATTGCACGTTGGTGGTGCTTTTGGTCTACTGACCACATTTTAATATCTGCTCATGTAGTTAACATTACCTCAGTTGTTATCTAAACTAAAAGTCAATAACTTTTCTTTTGTTTCTTTACCCTTCAAACAAAAGATTCTATTCTTGTTTTGGGCCATCTATGCTTCTGCTGGTATTTTGAAGTCTTTCAGGACTTCCTGTGATGGAGAAGTTTGTGTGTCAACTTGGTTAAGCTATAGTATTCACATATTTGGTCAAACATCCAACTAGATGTTTCTGTGAAGATCTTTTAAAATTAACATTAACATTTAAATTAATAGATTTAGAGAAAAGCAGATAACCCTTCACAGTGTGGTTGGGCCTCATCAATTAGCTAAAGACCTATGAGAAAGACTAAGATCCCAGGAAGAGGGAATTCTGCCTCCAAACATAAGCTGCAACATCAGTTTTCCCTCGCGTCTCCAGCTTACTGGCCTGCCCTGCGGCTTGCAGACATGCCAGCCCTCACAACCACGTCAGACAACTCTTAAAATCTGTCTGTCTCTGTCTGTCTGTCTGTCTGTCTCTCTTCATATCGTATTTGTTCTGTTTTTATGGTCCTCCAGAGAACCTGACTAATAAAGCCACTAAGTTCGTAAGCACCATAGGATGCTAGAGGATTGAAACTCACCTGGATCTTTTGCCTGGCCTGTGCTAAGTGGGTTGATATATTAAGGACCATGAATCTTTTAGTATTTCGTATGGGACTGGATAAAAGTAATATTCAAATTCAAATGATGTCATTTTTTAACTTCTAAAATTTCTAATCTTTGTTTAGGTGAGTCAGTTCTACTGATGTTTGCTTTGATTTAGCTTTTTAGAAAAATAGTAAGCAAATGCATGAAGTAGGCTTTAAAAAGAGTAATGTGGGTTTTTTCTTTTTTCTTTCCAAAGTTAATTTTTTTTAAATTTGTCAAGTCACAGTTAATTAGGAAGAGAGATTAAAAAAAATAATTGTCATTACCATTATGAATAAACAAGGGATAGGAATTTTAAATTTAGGGCTTCACTCTAGTTCTCAATATCTTCAAATGAAAATCTTAGCAGTCCTGTGTCTTTGTGTTGGTTTTATAAGTAGGTACTATTTCATGGAGAAATTGAATCTTGGTGAGTAAAATGGAAAAGTAATGAAAATGTGCCCCTATCTCAAGCTTCTTGTTCATTGAAAGAAAATTGTTTTCTCATTATCCTTTAGTTGCAGGTACCATGGCAGCATTACATTTTAGCGGAAAGAAGGGATCGGCAATGGAATGGTATTTTGTCCAATTTCACACTAAGGAACATGATCATCAAATGATTTTTTTTTCTTTTCTCTAGCTTATACCAACAGGAATGTAAGGATTACACAAAATAATTGCATAAATGGTTACTTCCTGCCAATATAAAATGTCAGTGAACACAATGGGCAGGTCTTTTTCCAAATGACTGCTGACTTCTTGGTCTGACCTACGAAGATAAGTCACATAAGCTACTTAAAGTTAGGAACAATAATCTTCTGAGACTGAAATGATGAAAGCTGTAAAGCTGGCCTGATATCAAATTTTGATTTCTTGTTTTGCCTTGGGGCATAGTGTAGTGAATTTTATAAAATTGTTCTCTTGGTTGGTATTTTAGTAACTTTTCAGAAATTCAGTCCAAGATAACCACTATTATAAGAGTTGGTGTGTTTTGGTTGAGATGCTAATTTCTAAGAAACATGACACTAGGTGTTGTTTTAGGAATGAAGATGTAGAATAGAGGATAAGAGTACAGATTTTAGACAGAGAGAAGAATGAGTTAAAATTTCCATTTTTTCCTTTTATTAGTTTAGTGATCTCAGAAAAGTTCATTAGTACCCAGTTAAAATTATTAATAAAAGTGCTGTAAAATTATCTTAAGTGAGACGATGAACCTGACACAATGGGACAAGTCACTACCGTGTCACTTAGGTGCATGAACCCATGTTGACTTCAGTATCTCCTGGGCATCCCCGATTTAATACAGCTGATGCTGGAGTCCTGAGCACCCCTCCCAGTGCGCTTCCCCTCCACTTCCCCCATCTCTTTTTTTTTATTTAAGAGAAAATAAAAAGACACATATAAGAAAGACAAAAAGCAAAAGAGACAAAACAAACGACTAAAGTAAATGTACAACAGTAACATTATAGGTTTACAAAACAGGATGATAGAAACTTGACAATGGTTGCAATATTGCACATCATTATCTTCAAAATGGTTGTTTACATTAACAGATATAGACATGTAAAATTGATCTAATCATATGAGTATTAGCCGTTCTTTCTCAATAACTAATACATTCAGCAGTATGTTCGTTTTAGTTATCTTACATATACATATATACTGATTTACATCTTTTCCTTTTCCCTTCCCTCTTTCTCCCTTTTCCCTTCCCAATTACTTTTGCTCTTCGAGCAGTTTTTTGCCCTTACATAGTATTTATTGTAGATTTTGGATCATATATACTTTTTCAGTTTCTTACACTAGGGAGATAATATGGTATTTACACATGTGGGTTTGATTTATCTCATTTATGAGTATGGTCTCAAGTAGTGCCCATTTACTTATAAAAGTCTCAATGCAGTCTTTCTTGATAGCTGAGTGGTACCCCACACTTCCCCCATCTCGGTTGATGACAAATGCATCTTTCTCACTGCTCAGGCCTCACTTTTACCCTTCCCCTACAAATTCTGTAGAAAAGCCTAAGGATCTACTTCCAGAAACATATCGAGCATAATCAGTTCTTCCATAGAAAGGGGGCTATAAACTTGGACTATACTAAAGTATTTTCAATTTTCCTAACACAGTAGTAGTATTGATTATTAAATGCTTCTATCAATTAAGATACACTGCAGGGCATTTGGGGAAGAGAAGATAACACTTGGATAAGAAGATGTGTACTGATGTAGAAATTGTGGTAGACCAAACACACATTTTGTCTTATGATGAGTGATACTGTTTTGGGAATTCTTTTAGTAACTTTCTTCCTGTATCGATTTAAACTGAGACTTTGTTTGTAATTTCTGTTATAACTGATAGTTTAAACTATAAAACTCAATCAGTATGTATATTTTAAACACTTTCTTTTATAAGAAGTAGAGAAATAGCAAAATAAATCTCAAACATTACTAACAACTTTAACAACTGTTAAGTCTTTGTCTATCTTGGTTTCATTTATTTCCAAACTATTCTCTTGTCTCAAGTGGGCAATTTTGACATGTATTTCACATACCATATCATTTCATCTGTAAGTGCTCAGCATATTTCTTAAAGATAAGGTAAGGTCTTTATTTTTTGGGGACCCATAATGTCTTTAAGAACATTAAACATAGTTTCTTAAGATTTCTGGATGCTCATTACTTAATAAGTGCTTACTTATTTGAATAGTATTAAGTGCCTCCATTTAGGGATCACATTTAGCCTTTTATTGTATGTTTTATTTTGGCAATATATGGCAAATGAGTTTAAAACAAATTACTTTCCAAAAATCAGTACTCTCTTCAAGTACTAAGCAGTATATTATTAACCTCAATAAAAGAAAGTATCTGAGTATTTTACTCACTACTGTGCCGCCTGCTCTTGGAACATTTGTAACACATAACTCCAACTTAATAAATAATTACTGAGTGACAGTATAAATAATTATTTCATCATTGGTGTATTTTATCTCTATTTTGTAATAATTCAGATATGCACTAGGTTTTTAAATTAGGCTACTATTTGCTTCTGTTGTTCTGACTTTCTCTACTGTTTCTTCAACTCTTTTAACAGTTTTTTTAGTTATTGTACTTTTAGAACGTTTGAACTTTGGTTAAACTTCTCTACTTATTTTCTGCAAAAACATTTTAAATATGCATACTCCTTAGTATATGCTTTATTGATATTCTTTACTGTGATAAATTGATAAATTAGATTTGAATGAATTTAGTCTTCCCAAATTAGAGTTTCAGCTCATGTTGAAATATATTTGCACTGGTGGGCATCACTGTATTCATCAAATTTAAGAGTTTGCAAATGTAAA
>RJWM01003820.1:30683-108734 GCA_004363535.1 Dasyprocta punctata | reverse complement strand
AACTGAAGGAATTCATGACCACCAAACCAACCCTGCAGTAGTGCTGAAGGATATTCTAGAGAGAGAGATAAAGATGACCATGGTTCCAGGAACAGCAGTAGAGGGGGATCACAGAGCAGGGCAGGCAATTGAATGGAGGGGGAAAGTGGGGGACCCATGGCAGGAGGACAGCGTGGCAGAGATGAGCCAGTGCATGTTGATCATAGCCATTACTGTAGATGCCCTCAATTCACCAGCCCCTCTGTTGGCACACACTGCCACCCAGCCCTGGTGTCGTGTCCGCCTTCCTGCCTCTGCTGCCCCGCTGGTGTCCACAGCTGCCCAGCAGCGCCGTCCCGAGCTCTTGCTGCCTTCCAGGCCCTGGGTGTGGAGATGGCTGTGAGGGGTTCCTGCCCAGAGACCCTCACGTCAGGGATCGTGGAGTGAGTGAGTACATGTGTCGATGCAGAATAAAGACCAGTGGGAAATGTCTCCTCTCGTGCAGCAGGGTTTACTGCGCAATTTATCTTCACACTACTTCTCCTACAACTTGCATTTCAAAAAATAAATCAAGGAAAGGCTTTCCTCAAGTCGTACCACCATCACTCTTTTTTCTGCTTTGAAACAGCAACCACATTGTTTCATCTTTGCTCTGCAGGGCCTCTCCAGGCAGGGAGAGGTCGCATCACAGAAGCAGTCCTGCTTGCTGCTGGCCAAGGGTGGGAAGGGAGCTTGTCCCCGAGCTGAATTCCTTCTTTCAGCCTCCTGGGGTGGTGGGACCTTCACTGCCACAGCCCCTGTGAGGTGCTTCGGGAGTGGCCTGAGCTGTGGTTCCCTGGACCAAGGGACCTTAAGCGCCTATCTGAAACCTGACAGCAAAGGACATCTCAGCTGTAAACCCAACCGGATGCTGAGGCGAAACTCCTGCCGCGGGCACTGAGCCAGGAGCCGGTGGGGCAGGGCGGGCAGGGGACACGTGTGAAGAGCACTTGCAGTGCGAAGAGGAGTAAATCCGTCCTGAACGGGACTGAGCAGAGTGGCCCGAGGACAAAAGGAGGATTACTTAGGATAGGGAATCAGGCAAGGCACTTGCAAATCATGTCCTCTCTCTCAAAAATAAAAGGAGCTTTCTTTGGTGAATTCTTTCAGTTTAAACACAAGGAAAGAGGGATATGTAAAAGGAAAAATGAAGCCAAGAGAGCACCATTCTGTCAGGTACCATATGGTTGACTGAGGCCAGTCCTGAACCTTCGAAAAGAGTTTTCATCTCAAATTTCACACAAAGCATCCAGCATTGCAGCTGTCTCAGTCCCAGATGCTCCAATCTGAGCATCCCTGATTGTATGTCAGAGATCTTAATTCGACTCATTGCTTGTTTTGCTTTGTGTCCTGAGATAAACTGTCACTATGTTGCCTAGGCTGGCCTTCTATTTGCAGCGATCCTCCTGCCTCAGCCTCCGAAGTGCTGGAATTACAGACAGGTACCACAACACCCAGCCATTTTTTATCACATTTTTTTAAATTTTAGAATAAAACAAAACAAAACAAAGTAAAACAGAATAAAGCAAATCAGAACAGAACAATGCAAGCAATACAGAACTTCAAAACAAGAAAATAGGAAATCAACAATGGCTACCATAATGTCTCTCATTTTCTTCAAAATAGCTGTCCATACCATGACACACAATAAAATCAAGCAAAACAAAGCAGAACAAGACCAATTGAAACAAAATAATGAAAGCATTATAGGACTTCAAAACAAGATAACAGGAAATTAGCAGTGGCTACCATATTAGATCACATTCTTATGGACACACCCATCAGTTGCTTCAGATCTGACCAGAAAGTGCTGCAGGATCTCGTACTGATGTTTGCTGATAATTATGTTTCTGTTGTTTATGTTGAAGCCCAGTGGGGTCCTGGGAGCATAAAGGGTAGAGGAGGAGCACAGACGTTTATCATGAAGAACCAGCACCCCTGCCAGACAAGAAAAGATTTGGCATGCGTGGGGCTGGGTGGGGAAACGCAGAGAAGGAGCAAGGCAGGGACTGGCTGGGGGAGTGGGGCAGGAGGGCCACAATCTTCCTCACAGTCCCTCGGTCAGAAGGCAAGCCGGCTGGGCTCACTGGGTTCCCAGCCCGGGTCTTCCGAGGCAGACGTCCAGGTGCCTGCCAGCCGAATGGCTCCCTGCGGGCTCTGGGAAGCGCTCACAGAGCGCAGGCCGTCGCCGGCTGGGCTGGCGGCCGTGACTGTAGGGTAGAAGTCCCCGTGCCTCCACATGGAGGCCTTCAGCCTCACACCCTCGGCCCGGCAGCACCAGTTCCGAGCAGCGCCCTCCAGGGCCGCGGAGCAGCAGGAGGAGAGCAGCAGTAGGGACCGGGGGGACAGAGGCCTGTCCTTCAGCTCACGCTGCAGTGCGCCCAGGTCTCTCCTGGACCGAGATCCGTCTCCCCAGCACTTTACCCTGAGAGGTCCCCGCCTCTGCTCCGGGCAGGTTTCTCCATCTCCCAGCCAGCTGAGTGACCATGGCCACTGCAGCTGCCGCCTTTCTCCTGAAGGATGTAATGCCCGGGGACATCAGAAGCAAGAGTCTCAGGCCCAGCCAGAGGCGCTGAAAGGGACCACCAGGCCCGGCAACTGCAGACAAAGGCAGCGACCTCCAGCCTGTGCGGGAACGGGGGCCTCCCGGAGAAGGAAACCAGGAGGTCGTCTGGCTCGGATCACCCCAACACCAAAGACGGCTCATCTTCTGTGTGGTTCCCAAAGGCCTCCAAGAGTGAGAATTCCTCAGTCTCCCTTTTGTATCCAGAGTTCTGTGTTTTATCTTTCCCAGAGTGTCTCTTTGTCTTTATCCATTCCTCTGTGGAGACAAAACACGAGTCCTTTGCTCTTGCTGCACAATAATATGTCACAGGCAGCTTGTTCCCGAGCGTTTCAATGAGTCATGTTTAGAACTTTCCTTATCACATCACTCAATCACATCTGGACCTGACGGGGAGAAGGCAGATCAAAACAGAGAACTGGAAGAACATCTTGACTAGTGTGGGCACAAGTGTGGTGGCCCAGATCTGTCCTGCCCCTTCTGTGACAGGCTGCTGCGCAGTCCTGCCCCCTGTGCCACAGAGACGGTGGTCTCGTCCTGACCTGAGACAGGCCTTCTGGAACTGTGGATTCCTGCTCCTCGTGACCTGCTCTCTGTATCCTGAACCTGTGAATCGGAGCATGCTGAGTGGAAAGCCATCAACCTTCAGACCACGGTCAGGGACATCCCTATAGTCGGCCAGAAGGAAGACTGAGGACCAAGTCCCAGGGAAGACTCGGGCGGGAAGGATGTGACCAACGCGTCCCTACGTAGGCGTTCACCTTACGCAGCAGTCCAGAGATTAGGAAAGAAGCATGCCTTTAAAATGACACTAACATACAGTCACCCTCATGGAAAGGTAACCGGGTTGTGATTAAACTGTAGACAAAAGACTAAATCATCTTTTTATAATTTGTTTTTATTTTTAAATTTTACTAGTACACGTTTGCAGTACCTAATGTTTGCATTCCTGTGTGACATTGGTACATGCACCTAACACGTCTTAAGCCCCTTTTCATCCCCTTTCCCCTCCCTCTCCCTCTTGATCTCCTTCCTCTTTGAGAAAGATCTCTCTCCTTGCTTCCTCTTGTCTTTTATTCTGCTCTTTATTTATATTGGGGTTTTTCATACAAGAGAAACTGTACAGTGTTTAAGTTCGTATGTCTGACTTATTTCACTTAACATGGTCTCAAGGTGGATCCATTTTCCCACAAATGACTCAAATTTATCTTTCTCTATAGCAGAGTAGCACTCCATGGTGTATAAATAACCACATTTTGTTCATTTATCTATTGATGGCCCCTTTCAAGATTTAGCTATTATGAATTGTGCTGCTATCAACATGGGTATACATGTATCACTGTAATCTGATATCTTTAACTCTTTCTCGAAGGGGAATAGTTTCCGGTTTTTGAAGAATCTCTATACTGATTTCTGCTCCCACTAACAATATAATAAAGAGTTCCTTTTTCTTGTAGTCTCATCAGAATTTGATACTGTCTGATTTCTTCATGGTGGCCTTTCATTCTGGGATAAGGCAGAATCTCACTGTTGTTTTCATTTGCATTTCCACAGTGGCCAGTGACTCTGAACATTTCTTCTTGTATTTATTGGCCAAGACTACATAATCTCAACTTGTGAATTTCAC
This sequence comes from Dasyprocta punctata, assembly GCA_004363535.1. Lineage (NCBI taxonomy): Eukaryota > Metazoa > Chordata > Mammalia > Rodentia > Dasyproctidae > Dasyprocta > Dasyprocta punctata. The sequence goes on along the minus strand of RJWM01003820.1, from coordinate 104,526 downwards.
ACATAGTTTTGTGTGGTTGGTTGTTGGGTGGTTGGTTGTTTTATTTATTTTTTAAATTCTGTATGCCTTTATATATTCAACAAATATTTATGGGTAGTAAGTCTGTCTTCAGTGCTCTTAGGCCTGCCGCATACTCTTTGAGTATAGTAGCCCTCAATCTTTAGCATCCCTAGCAGTCACCAAGATAGCGTATCCAAAGAGCAGCTTCCTGGGGCTTCCCTCTGAATGACTTCCGGATCTCTGAGCTATATTCTGATCAAGCACCAGGCAATTCTGATGATTCAAGGATCACAACCTTTGAGGAAGGTTCCTATAAAAATGGGAAAAGCATGACTCATCATTTCTTGTCCTCAAAGAAAATGTCATTGAGTTAGAGAATTCAGCGTAGGCATATGTCACGATAACTAGTCATATACAACAGCAAGTGCTAAAATGCCAAGAGAGTAGGTGAGATAGGAGGTGGGAAGAGGAAGAATATTCCCAAATGGACTTCTCAGAGGATTTCGAAACCATGACTGTATGCTAACCAGGCCTTTAAAAAAGAGGAGAGGGCATTGCAGGTGGTTTCATGTGGTGGCAGACAGCCGGGGGCAGCTTGGAGGGGACTGGACTGGCAACTGCGCTGGTGATCCTTCCTGAGCCACAGCCTCGTTCTTCTTCCTATGAGGTTGCTTTTAAGAGTTTCCTAAGTGACTGCACATGTGTGCATAAGAAGAGAACAATCACTGTTGAAATATGTGCACTGAGTTGTATATAACATCAGCTTGATTTGTTTGAGTGTCTACACTATTGAAAACTAGACTCCAAATGGCATCTGATTATTAAATTCAGATGCCAGAGCCTTTCACTGGCAGAATTCTTTTCTCTGCACATTTTCCATCAGAAGTGGCCTGTCTGCAGATGTCTCAGGCTCACTGCCTGTCAGTGAAGTAGAGGAGGTGGACAGAAATCAAAGTTGAGGATATCCTGTCAATCTAGTGCAGTGTGCAGTCTCGTTTCTGCAAAAATCTGTATTTGGGCTCGTTCTTTTTCAATGCATCATTATTTCAGTGGTTTTATTAGGTAGCATTCAATATTTGTGTTTTCTAATTCTTTTGTTTCGCTCAAGCAGTTTTAAATATCGGGATACTATACAGTTTTAGCAAATATTTTGTTTAGTAAAATTGGAAGAAAGTAAACGACTTTCTGTTTTGCTGACACTCATAATAAATACAGAATGAAGAAAGTGACTTTTTATAGTACTGCGTGACTGTTTAGATGATTACCAATCACTGCTGTTTGTTTTTAGGTGATAAATGTTGCATAGTTTAAGTGAAGGCTGTATCTAAAGTTTAATTTGTGTAAGAGTAGAAAAACTATTAGTGAAAATGTATACTTACCCAGTCAGTACTGTATATTCATAATATGTAACCCTTTTATCATCATCATCAAATATTATTATTATATGCATGTTTTCCCAGGACAGTTCTTAGCTCTCTTATTGTAAACCTTTTTCCCATCCTCCTCGCAGTCTGGGAAGTTTTTATTTGTAATCCAATGGAAACAATATTGGAATCCCAGTGAGTTAATTCCAATCTACCACCTCCAATGCAACCCACGGCAAGAGTAAAGACACTAAGACATATTTACAGTTATGGGCAGCCAAGGGGTCCTGAGTTCAGTCCAGACGAGGATTCATGGAACAAAGGCCTCCACCCTGGGCCTCACCCAGAATGTCTTAATTCGTGAAGGAGGGAGAGGCTCTGGGATGAGTGACGGTGAGAACGGCGGGAATTATGTGATTACTGTGAGCTGGGCTAGCTAGGAGGCCAGAAAGCACCTCTGCAGTATGCAGAGAGAAGGGCGTGCAGAAAGGCCAGTCTGCGTAACTCAGTGGGGCAGCATTTAAATGTTAGGGCTGTTGCTTCAGTTTCTGACATGTAAACTTTTGCGCCCTGGGAAGTGACAGCTCAAACCCAGCTGACGTTCCTGGAGCTGGGTGGCTCTGCCGTCCCACTGGGCTCAACGGTTTGTAGGAAGACACGAGGTGAGGAAACAGGAAACTGTTGGCTGGCTTCCCAGATTGCACCTCAGCACCTCAGAGAGCCCTGTTTACATTGCTTGGAGCCAACTGAAGGGAGAAGGAAGTAGCTTAGCCAGCTCTGTACATATTAGTACGTGGAGGGAGGGCCAGGTTTGACTAATGTGGAGATAATTGTTATGTATTCAAGGAGAGCCGTCTGAGTGGTCTTCTACACTCTCCGAACTCCATCTGATGATATGTGTAATGCCTGCATGTGTGTGTGCAAACAAAATGTTTCTGTGGCTTCATTTCTGTAATGTGACCATCCAAATGCGTGGGGTGGTTTTAATCATCTTATTGTTCTCGTCTACCAAATTGATCTTGACTGCTGTGTAGTTATTTCCAGTCTATTGTGTGTGCACATTTTACATTTCAGTCAAACTCGAAGTCTTCAGGAGCATCTTCCCCAGCCTGGCCGGATGGTGCAGGCGGAGGAGTTCACCACGCCCTGCCCTCCTCCTGCTGCGGGTCTTCTCCTCACCGCCCCAGCACACAGCATTCTCCTTCACCTCAGCACCTGAGCTCCGGCCTGTGTTTCTCTGTGTCTTTCCAGGACCTGATAGAAGCCGGGCGCCTGTGTGCGGCTCTGTGAACTCCGCCCCACACCTCAAGGAGGGCAGCTGGCTGTGCTTTCTTATTCCCAAGTCTGTTTGCCTACAGTTCCCATGCGGGGCCACATCCAGGTGACCCTGGCGTGCTTTGACCTTTGTGGGAGCCCTTGCAAGGATGTGGTGACCTGTATGATTGCTTCAGTCATGCGGGTCTGAATCCACATCCTTCAGGGAGCCCTCGGCTAAAACTCTTGGGTAGTTAAAACTCTGGTGCAGGATTGGTTTGGTTGGCAGATATCCTTCCAGCTTAAAAATAGATAAATATATATGGATGAAATATGAATATATTTTGAAGTTTTTCATCTTCAGTAATAATTAGCATTTTTCTAGGTATTAAGTTTTTAGGGACAAAGGGTGGTCGGGATTCTGTATTTGTCGCTTCGGTACATAGTTCCTGAGATGGCTGCAGAGTTCTGAATCTTGCTGCGCCCCTCAGAGCTCTGCTTCGTCCCTCTCACACATCTGGTTCGCTTTAGGCAGGGGAACTTTCGCACGCTGGAATAGCTTTCTGCGGGTACAGCAATCTGCTTTACATTGCGCCACTGCAAGTCACACACGCAAATGGTGAGCAGCAGTGAGGCTAGCGCGGTTGTTTCTTCATCTGAAATGTCCCTAGTCAGTACTTTAGCCCTTAAAACAAAACAAAGCACGGAGTCTTACTTGTTGGAAGGCCGATGGGTGTTACCCTGGCCTGCTTGTCGCGTAATTCTCATGTCAGAATTGTGTAAACCGCTGAGTGTGCTCTGATGAATTTCAGTGTCCTGTTAGTTTATCTTGCTAGTCTGATTGCATCCTCTGGATGGAGTTTAGGTTCTTAGGGAGAGAATAAAGGAAGCGGACGAGAGAATACCTAGACCCAGGCGGAAGAACAGCTTTCTTGGGGAGGTGTTCACTGAGAGAATACCTAGACCCAGGCGGAAGAACAGCTTTCTTGGGGAGGTGTTCACTGACCGCAGAAGCCTTCCCAGGAGAGCGCCAGCCTGTCCCTGTCACCCTCAGTATTAAATCAACGAGTAAGACTCGCGTCCCTCTGCTAGGAATGCAAGTAAGACACAGATAATGTGAGGATGCTAACTTTGGCAGAGGTGGCCACTAGCCAGGGTTGGTGGCGCGTGCCTGTGATTGTAGCTCCTCAGGAGGCTGAGGCAAGAAGATCACCAAGTTCGAGCCCATTCTGGGCAACTTAATGAGATCCTGTCTCAAACTAAAAGAAAAAGTGCTGGGGATGTGGCTTAGTGGTGGAGCGTTTGCCTGGTGTCTGTGAGGCCCTGGATTCTGTCCCAAGTACTGCAAAACAACACAACTTTGCACTCTGGTTGGAGAGAGAAAACCTAAAATAACAGCTGATGGAAATGTGTGGTAAGTGTCAAACGTGCTTTGTCCTGGATTCTTGCTGCCCCCAAAAGCAAAGGGAATCCTTGCAGAAAGCTTGTCACATCCACAGCTGTGGGCATTTTTTCAAAATTTTGAACCTCATCCATATGTTAGGACCCGAAGTTTCTATAGAAAACTTGGTCTAGTTTTTCTGGTATTGCTGATTTTCTATATTGGGTAAAACCTAGTGTATAGGAAAAAGTTTAATAGCACTAGGTCAGAGATTGAAGGCCTCGGAGAACTTGGGGGAAACCCAGACTCAGTCGTTTCTGATCCAGCTGGGCACATGGCCCGGCCCGGCCCGTGACCGAAAGTTCCTGACCCTGTGGACGCAGGAGGCCGACCACAGCTCCTGCTGGAAACGTTTCACCACCGTGGTTCCGGGGTGCTGACATTTGCAGGGGGAAGGCCTTGGGTTTTCTTAAAGTGCATCCTAAATAAGAGCTCGAAAGCCATTCGGTGCTAATTACAGTTTTGTGCTGAAGGTACAGTGCTGCTGGCGTCAGGATCAGAACTCTGCAATATGTGCCCGGGAACATGAGCTCACCAGCAAAAGCAGTCTAACCCCTGCCCAACCGACTGTCAGCACAAATCCGCTCTGCGTTCTCAGTGCAGTGCAGGTCTGCACATTCTCTGGACGGCCTTTTCCCAAAGCAGATGAGAAACAAACAACCCACGGCACCAGTGCCTTCGTTCTTCCTTCCCTGCTGTTTCTGCACGGCTCTTCCCAGCTGAGTGCTCCCTGGAGCACCTAGGCCAGCAGTGCTAGACATTCATGGGGTCAGACAACTGCAGATGGGTGCAGATTTAATCACATTTACTCCCGCTCCGTGTCTCCGCTCTGTCTCCACATTTACTCCCACCGTTCTGTGTCCGTCCACAGAGCACCGCGGGAAGGCGCACAGCCTGGGGGGAGGTCTGGAGAGGGCTGAGTGGAAGACGGGAGAGCAGTGTTGGTCCCAGGCAGCTGTGGGGCCCCTGGGGCGTTCCCCACTCTGGGCCACCAGACCAAAGTCTGACGGAAGGACCAGAGAGGCTCTTGCTTACAGTCTGCACCTTCTGCTGGCGTCGGCTGCTACAGTGTCCTCTCAGTGGCCGGAAGTCCCAGGGCCAGTCACACGGACACGTAGCTTATAGAGCGCACCCCCTAGCTGCTGCGAGCAGGCGGGCCCCACGCGTGCTGGGCTGCTGGCCAGGACCCTGATCAGAGGGGAACAGGGTGAAGGGTGATGGTGGTGGCCGGTGCCAGTACTGACCATGGTGGACCTGACTGCAGAATGGTTCTCCCACCACCAGTGCAGGAAGCACTGCCAACCTGGGGACCAGCCAGGCCGGACTAGCCCTTCCCCCTGATCATGCTCCCCAGCAATCTACCTCCTTTTCTTTCCGGGTCCTCTGGGCCCGGCCTGTGGTGTAGGCAGCTGACAGCGCCTCCTCCTATCTGTGCCGAAAGGCCTGTGCCCTCCCGCTGCCCGCTCCCCGAGAGGCAGTGCCTGCTCCTGAGCACCGCTGGGGGTCAGGCCACAAGGCAGAGGCCTGCACAGGGCCCAGCCAGGAGGTCCGGCGCCCCCTGCCCGCAGACCCCCTTTCCCGCTCTGCTCAGCGGTGCCAGGGCCGCCTCTCTCCTGGTGTGTGTGTAGCCTGTCCTCCCGCCCGTCTGCCTTTCCACGCGCTGCTACTTTTACCCTTGCGGCCCTTTCCTGCCTTTTTTACCTGGCAAAGCCAGGCTCGAATACCACCTCCTTTGTAAATAAGGCCTTCCCAGCTGTGGCCACCACCTTTCCTGGCAGAACTGAGTACCAGTCGCACCCCTGTCTTTTCTGTCTCTGTGCCCACTGTCATATTGTTCATGCGTGTCCTTTGGTAGATTCTAAATATCTCAGGAGACCAGGACCCGGAGGTCCGGCCATTCAGCTTGGGGTCCGCTCCTGGCACAGTGCTGGGGCAGTCTTTGGCAAATGCCTCAAGCTCTCATTAACGTTTTAATGACTGGTTAAGAAGTGGAAAGCAGGGCAAGTGGAATAGCTCAGATTCCTGAGTGCTGCCCCACACATCGCATGTCCAGCAGAAAAGTCCACCAAGAAGGGGTCTCAGGGCCTCGCAAGGTGTGCAGAGGCACCAGCCGAGGCAGGAGCTGTGCTGTCCCGAGTGCTGGGACTGGGATTGGTCCCTTGTGGCCCTCAGAAGTACCTGGCTTTCTGCAGAGTCTGTGGCTCTGAAAGTCTAAGAAATGCTTTCCTGGGAGCTTCTCAGTGCAAGAGGTGTAAATGCAGCAGGAAATGACCCTTGCTCCACCCAGCATAGGACGGGCCCTGCCAGCAAGCTGGGCCACCCGAGCCTGCTGTGGGCGCTCATCCATGTCCTCCCAGCCACCAGGAGGTCACCGACCTCATGTGGAAAGCCCCAGAAAGCTACAGGAGTCAGATATACAAACAGCTCAGGGGTCTGAGAGTCTGTTAGGGAGTTGTTTGACCTAGGAACCACTGCTCATCTTTGAGTACTAGGTGCCTTTATAGAGTAGTGTTGTGATTGTAGGTGTTTCAGAATCCTTGTCTTGCAGAGATTCATACTGAGTCGTTTCCAGATAGAAAGATGGCTGAGAGTTGCTTCAATAATATGAGAAGGAGGGCAGAGAGTAAAGGTACAGTCACAGAAGATTGGCCACAAGCTGTTGGCAGTGTGGAATATGTATCGGTGTTTATTATGCTATTCAGTCAGTTTGGGATTTTTCATAATAATTTTTTTTCCCCCGCCAGGCATCCCAGCACTTGGGAGACTGAGGCAGCAGGATTGCTGCGAGTTTGAGGCCAATCTGGACTACATAGCGAGACTGCGTCTCTAAAGCAGAAGTTTTGTTTGTTTGTTTGTTTGCTTTTTAGTATATAAAAAAGAAGCTGGAAAGGTTATTTTATTCTCAGTCCCTCATTTCTTAGGTTTGTTTTACTGTGTCTTTGCGTCATCCAAGGTCACCTCTGAGGGTCTCCTCATTAGGGAAGAGGGTCCATATTATTGCCATATTCAACAACCCTTTGGCACCTTGTTCAAAGGCCTTTAAGTTTCCTAAAGTAGGTTTGAAAGGCTGTGAAAATCGGATCCATTTCCTGCCTCATTCAGGTCGGGGTGAAGGGCAGCAGGAAGTGCTGGACACAGATCTGACCAACTCCTGGGCTGGGCCGCCCTGAGGTCAGTCCACTGCGCGGGAGGCCCGGCCTCCGTGGAGGCTGGAGAGGAGGAGTGTGCTGTGTGCTGTGTGCCCGGCCGGGCAGCGGGCACTGAGCCCCCTTGGCGGGAGGCGCCTGTCTCTCTGGAGGAGGGTGCTGGTGGAGCTGTGTTCTGGTGGAGCCCAGGGACCCCTGGCCAGCTGGCAGCATGAAGTGTGGAGGGCGGGGTCTGTGCCGAGTTATTGACCTCCCACTGTTTCTGTGAGTCTCCCTCCGGCCGAAGCTCTCAAGTCCATCAGCTTGACATTTCCGGAGTGGGTTTCTCACCGCCCCTCATTTCCAGTCCCCGCCACACCCGGCCACGAGTGCTCCGTGGTCCTCTGTGGTCCTCAGGCCCTGCCCACCTTCGCCACCCAGCGTCCTGCCCTGCACACCGCAGACCCGGCTGTGAGAGTGAGAAAGGCTCAGGGGTGTGACGGGGAGCAGGGGGAAAGCACGTTTCTGGGGTGTGGGCTCACACCCATCTTGTCCACTTCCCCACCACGTGCCACTTCCTAGTGGTGTGACATAGAGGAAGCAGCCGGAAGCCACGCGTGTCCCGTTCCCCACACCGTAGGGCTGAGGGCAAATGGCTGGGTCAGGACCAGGAGAGGCTGCCAGCCGAGTCACTGATGACCCTCGTGGGTGGGCACGGTGAGTGGAGGAGGAGGACGGCCGACTGGGGGCTGCACACAGTTTAAAGTCTAGGTTGAAAGCGTCAGTGCAGCAGCTCGTCCAGAGAGGCGGGGCCAGGCCCAAGACTCCAGTCTGGTTCCTGTGAGCTTCTGAAGCGAGCTGGCCCAGGCCGCGTTGGTGTGTCCCTGAAAGGGGTTGCTGCAGGGCTTTCGTGCAGATGATCTGCAAACATCTTTGCTTGTTAACAGCCTGGCGACATCCTTCAGCTGGGGGACACAGAGTCTGCGTGTGTTTTCACTTCCTCTGAGTAGCAAGTAGTCTTGTTTTATTGTTCTCACCTCCTTAGTGCCCTTGAGTTACACAGTAAGGTGGCAGAAGGAGGAGAATCCAGAGTAAGAAAGACCTCGGGTTTTCGGTGTTACAGCCACAGATTCAGCACTCACCATTCGTCACCTCCTGTAATCCCCCCAGATTCCACATGCAGGGGGGTGGCAGCGTTATCCCCATCCGACCCGAGAAGGGGAGTCAGTCCTAGGAAAGCTAAGTCGTTCGTCCCCACGTCTACACAGCTAGGAAGTAGCAGGGTGGGATCCTGGTTGCTCCGTGGAGGCCGGCGTGTGTCCTTGGCACAGTGCCTGGACTTGGTTATAGGATCGAGCCTGGGCAGCACCGAGGCACTGCTTGGGGTGGGGGGGCTCCTGGCCGGGGCGACAGCGACCCCTCCCAGGGCCTCCCCCGAGGGCTGAGGAAGTGGTGGTGCAGTTTGCATCCCACTCTTTAAGTTGAATGGGAAGAAAATCGTTAGAAGTGAAAGTAACGAATAGAGACACAAAGATCCTTTCCTTCCGAACGCCTCACGTGGGCCAGCCTCTCTCCCATAGCCGGCAGAAGGAGGTTCTGCTGGTGGAGTACTAGCTGCCCGTCACCGCCCTGGGGGAGTGCTGCCCTGGGAGGTCCAGGTCTCACCACAGAGATGGCAGATACAGGAAGCAACCTGGGATCGACAAACCTGATGAGATTATCGGATGAAGCCGCATGCTTGTTGGATGGCTCAGCAGTTCCTGGAAAGGGCTTGGGTGTTCTCAGCAGGCGCTGTGAGGCGATATTTATGACGTTACGCCCCTGGTCTCTGCAGCCGGCCCCTGGAGTCTCCCTGTGAGGAGCTGCCCGCTGGGAAGCAGCACCATGGCGCAGCCCCGGGAAGCCAGCGTCAGCCCCCTGCAGGGCTCTGCTTACTAGCCCTTCACCGGCCTCGGAGCTAAGACTGGAAGAAGAGAGCTTGACGGAGAGCGCTGCCCTGAGGCGGCTGCGTGGGTTACATAGGAGCCTTATCAGTCCACGGGAAGCCAGCAGCATTTCCCCACCCCACGGAGGGCACAGCTGGAGGGGGCGCCGCAGTGGCCAGGGAGACTGGGGGTGACTGGGAGGTGGGGCGGCAGCCGCCCTGAGTTTGGAGGCTCAGCCCCTGCAGCCCTCAGCTCTACTCAAGTAGAAACCGCCCACTTGGTCTCCTCTCCAGGACGCACTCTTTGGAGGTGTCTGGGTAATTATAGCTCCATTGCTGCCTTTGGCCGTGAATTTAGTGGATTAATTACCTGCTGAGTCAGGAGACTTCTCCTGATCCGCCTGATGGCCTCTTCCCCCTGCCCCCCACTGGCTTGACAAGTCGGAATAGCTCGGTAGTGTCCAGTTCTTCGCTGTTGCGTGAGGATGAGCCTGTCCCTTGCCCCTCTGTCCTCTCCAATAGACTGCACTTCTCCTTTAACACAGCGTACGTGATGACACTGACTAAGTCCTCCAGCCTCAGTGATGGGCCCGTGTGGAGAAGTGGCAAGGAAGAAGAGTTAGTTTTGATTTTTAAAAGTTTCACTTTGAGCTGGAAGCGAAATTTTTTTTTTTAATTCCACACATTTTGGTTACATCTGCAATAAGCAATTACTAATCCTGAAAGATAATCTCTCCTCCCTGGTGTGTCTTTTATCATGCGGGAGTCTGATCTGCCTCTGCAGGACCTGCCTGTGCTCCTGGGGGAGCAGCTTTAGTGGCTAAAGACTCGGAGCTGCCGGGCACTGTGCTTACACTGCGCCTGGGACGCTCCTGCACTGCCAAGAGCTTGCCTGGTTCTCCCGGGTGCCCCGAGTGGGGGAACAGGGCGCAGGGACACCCACAGGCCTCCTGACCCGCTGGATCCTGGCTGCAGGGGGTGCGGGGCAGCACAGTTTCCAGGGGGCCATGGATTCTCAGTGCTAACAGTCGTACGTGTTAAATCCACCTCCTGTCCCAGCAGCACGCACAGTGTAGATGTTCAGTAAATACTTGGTGGCGTGAGTAATAAATTCCTGAGTTCCACGAGGCAGAATTCTCATCTTTACAGAGCTTGCATCATTTGAACTTCTGGAAGGAGTTGGGTAGAGCGGAGAAGCAGATGGGCATCCGAGCCCCGCAGCCGGGAGACAGCACTGTGCCTGTGGGCCCTCAAGGCCGCGACCCCACTCTGGAGGTGTGCAGGGGCGCAGCCTCTGGGCGGTGCACCCCAGTGCTCCCTCTGTTCCTTTGGTGCTCACAGCAGTGTGCGCTTTGCCTCAGCTTCCGTGTCTGTAACAGCCCAGTGCTCATCTCCTGATCAAGAGAGACAAGGATGTGTGTAGGAATCCCTTCGTGGAGCAAATGTTTCTCTTGGAAAAGCCCCAGTATGCTGCTGACTTTGTCTGGAGCGCTCAGAGGACACCATGGAACTCTAGGCGGATGTAGCCATGCTGACCGCGGAGGCGTCCACCCAGCACAGGAAGCCGCGTCAGATGGAGAACGGCCATGGGGGCCAGAAGGCCACTGCTTCCGGTGAGAGCAGACGCATCCCTCGGGGGAGCGGAACAGCTTCGGCCTCTCCAGCGACACCTCGCTGTCACTCCTCTCAGCACAGCAAGCGTGACCGCCGAAGGACGTGGGTGTCCTGTCCTCCAGCTGGCACACAGTCCCCTTTCTCCTTACTCCATTGGGAGAAGAGGCCCTGGAGTTCAGCCCTTGGGAGACACCGTTCCTTTAAGTCCATCGTGAGAACGCCTCCAGGGAGCCCTGGGGTCTGCCAGGGGGACTGCGGACTCACTTGGCCACACACGAGAGGCCGCTGTGGTTCCTCGCCATCCAGCCAAGTAGGGCAGGTCGGGCCTTTCAGTGTGGCTGACTGCGGAGCTGGACACCACCTCGGACACTGCATCGCTGAGGTCCAGAATCCACCTGCCCGTTTCTCTTGTGTACACGGAGGAGCTCTGGCCAGCTGCCCTCAGGAGTGAATATTGCTTGTTCTGCAGCAACTATCTTCCTAAACACTCCAGTTTCTTTCCTTGAGATCTTACTCTTCACTGTTTGGGGCTGTGAAACTGAAAGGTGACGCAGTACTCAAGCGTGTGTTTCCCAAGGCCGCGTCTGCCCTGCCTGTCTCCAGCCCAGCCCAGCCTCAGGGGTCCCACGCATTCCTTCCCTCGGTCGTACTTACCAAGCACTACCAAGGGCCGGGTGCTGAGTGTGCGGCGCACTGCTGAACAAAGTATCGCGACCCCTACTTGATGGAGGTCTTACGTGTTTAGAGGAGATGCGTGTCAAGTAAACACATTTGATTATGAATTATTGTATGTGTTACAGATGGTGAACAGGGTTCATTCTACCCAGGCCCTGGCCGCTTCCGCACTTGCGGCACCAGGTCTTCGTGAGTTTCTCCTGCTCTGATACAGAATGCTAGTGTCTACCCTCCAACCACAGTTATTCTTGGCATAGAGGACCAACACTGCAGTTTTCAGTCATCTGAGAAACTGATTTAATAGAATCTTAGTGACACAGAGACGAGTCTTTCTAAAATGTGCCTTTCGTCCCTGTTAAAATATGTTACTGGCTTCCAGTTATCTGCTGAAAAAAGTTCCAGCTTCTGTAGTGAGGGAGAACTGACTCGTCCCGCCTTGCTCTAGCCAGGTGCCCCGCCGCCCTCCACAGCCCAGACAGACTTGGGGGCCTCCTGCCGCACCCTGGCCCCTGCTCCCTGCCCGTCCTCCTCTGCGGGGCCTGCCCACCTTCGGGATGAACCCTCACCCACGAGCTCAGCTTTTCTGGGAAGCCTTTTCTTTCCTCACCAAGCAGAAGTAACATCTCAGGGGTTGTGCAGCACTGAACCCTCCGAGTCCTTTTTACACCCGTGTGCCAGTACTATTTACTCACTGACGTTCATGTTATTTAAATCACACATTCTGCGCCCTTGGCAGTTGCCGAGTAATGTAGTGCATTTTGTTGACATTTCTCTTTCCAACTCATTTAAGCTTCTTGAGTAGAAAAAGGTACTCACTGCCAACACCTCTGTGGTACCTAAAACAGTGCACGGCACATCCTCAAAAAGCAAGGGAGGAAAGAAGGAGACAAAGAAAAGAAAGTTAATAAATATTTTTCTGTAATTACTGATACCTTGCCCAGTTTCTTGACAAAGATATTCAGAAAACTCTCATGGACTTGTTGCTATTGCTGTTTTCCTGTGATCCTTTCTCAGACGCCCAGTCTTGCTGGGCATGGTGGTGCATACCTGTAATTCTGGCTACTTGAAAAGCTTAGGCAGGAGGTGACAAGATCTTGAGTTTGAGGTCAACCTGGGCAACTTATCAAGATCTCAAAATAAAGTAAAAAGGGCTGGGGAGGTAGCTCGGCACTTCCTGGATTCAATACCCAGTACTACAAAAGGAAATAAAAAATGCATAGCCTTGGTCAGTCAAGGAGAAAGTCTTTCCTGTGAGTTCAGCCCAAGTGGGAGGCTTTGGGGTGAGACGTCTGGTTGGAGAGAGACCATGAGTAACCTCTGGCCCGTTAGAGCCCCTGTCCTGCTTCTGCCATCCATGCAGGAAGCCCACCCCAGGAGTTGCATAGAGTGGTCAGTCACAGAGATTCCCGGACTTTCCTGTTTGTGACTCCCTTCCCCGAGAGAAGCCATCAGGTATAGGAGTGTTGCTCCAGGGTTTTTTAATTTTCTACACTACCAAGATTTTTTGGCATGTAATATTTATACATATTTATGGGGTAACTTATAATTCAACGTTTGTATACGGCATGTAATGGTCACATCAGGGCACTTAGCATGTCTGTCCCCTCACGTGTCATCATCTCTCGCTCAATGTCAGGAGTGCTCAAACTCTGCTGTCGTCCTTTCAGATGGAGAATTAGTTGCTGAAGATCGAGGTTGTCCTGCTGGGCCATCCAGCACCAGAGCTGCTTTCTCCTTTCACCGTGTTCTGGTGCTCATTATTTACCTGTCCAGTACTCTCATGTGACAGACCGGCCGCAGGCTGGGAGAAGGTATTGGACTGCTCACTGTGTTTTCAGAGCTGACTCCCTCTGTGGTTTCTGCTCATCTGAATCTCTGTAGGTGCCTTCCTCTAGCAAAACAGCCCTGGATACGGATACGATAGCAAGCCTTCCATTCTACTTCTAAATCTACCTGATTCTAAACACCCTCACTTGAGTCAGATGGAAAATTCAAGTGTCTCTTTTTGCTCCCCATTGTAATTGGTTTTCCATATGCAGGTTCGGGAGTGGGACTCCTGAAAGTGCGTAGCTAGCGCCGGTTTTGGGGATGGGAAGGCGAGAGGGATGTGTTAAGACTCCCACTGACTTTGGCAAGATGACTGCTGGAGAGCATGGGTCCCCCGAACTGAGCGGCCAGGGCGGACTCAGACTCTGCCTGGGCAGGAGTCGGTTCATGACCGCGTGAGATGCCCAGCACTTAGGAAGTGCTTTGGGACGATGGTGTGAATTTGGGTTGCAGGGAAAGGACCCAGGCTTCAGGAATCTCGGGGTGGCTGTCTTTCAGACTCCACAGTCCAGCTACCCAATTCAAATCTGCAGCTGCAAATTCAGGACATTTAAAATGGGTCCTGTATGGAACAGAACTTTTTCAAAGCTAACCAAGAAAAGTTGGTGGCACTACTTAATATTTTGTTCTCTAAATCAGTTTAGGGGGAGAGACAGGTTTCTAGCTTGCTTCAGAAAGAGCGATTGTGGTCTGACTCTCCATTTATGTGAGACCCTGACAGCTTGTCATGATAGAAAACATCCTTAGTTTACCTGGGCTGCTGCCACGACCAGGGTAAGCTCGAAAGAACTGTCTTGAGTGTTAGCTCCTCCCCTTTGTGTCCAGTGGCCCTCCCTGCAGTGATTGCAGGATGCGGGATCGGGGGTGGACTGCGGAGGCCTGTGCCTGGATGGGTGCCGGCCAGCTTCAGTTCTCTGCACAGCGATTGTTGCTGCTGCTGCTGCAGCATGTGCCTGAAGGCCTGGGCCTGATGGTATCACCGGGCTGCCCGGAAGGTCAGGCTCGGCTGGCAGCCGTCGTGGGCTGAACTATGGGCAAGGCCCTCATTCACATAAAGTACTGTATTAAATTAACAGTATTCCATCATTTTCCAAAAATGCGCGGAGAACCTACACACATCTTTCCTTCACACTGGAGCACAGAACAGTCACCAGGAAGCACTTGGCCTTGTGGACCATGAGGCTTCATGACTAGGGGTGGGAGAGCCTTTCTTCTTTTATCCCGAGCCAGAGAGCAGGCAACTCAGCTGCTTCATGCTCATCATCTTAATCATAGGCTCAAGAGGGATATTTTGGTTGGTTTCCCTTTTTTTATACACACAATGCCTATTTATAGCCATTTGTTGATGGGCTCTGCCAATTACTTTAAAAACGTGTATTTAGAGAGAGACAGACTAAAAATGTGTCTGCTGGGTGGCCACCGTCCAAGGCTGGTGGGGCCTGCTGTGCAGAGCTGAGAAGAGGCTGACGCATGAACACTGGCCAGGGCTGACCATCTGTTACCACTTCGACTGCAGGATGATTAGAGAGAACGCACACTTGGCTTTCTGTCGGCCTTGTCTTCGTTGTTGTAAGCTCGTGGACCTCAAGTTCATGGCCATGTGGGCATTAAAAAGCCCAGGGTCCGTTGTCTCTGTGTCATCCTGTCTGCCAAATCCAGTCCTCCTGTTGCCTGGTTTTTCATACTTCCCCTCTTCTGACCATCTTCGTGGACTCTCTGGTCGCCATCGAGCTCTTCCAGTCTTGGAGGGACTCCTTCCTCGCTTCATCTGTTGGTGCTGGAGCTCTCCAGCATCCAGACTCTACCCTTGTCTCTTCCCCGCCCAAGTTTCTACCACTTTAACTGTAGCAAGGGGACGTGAAGACACAGCACCAGCTGGGAAATCTAAGACACAGCAATGCATAGGGGACATTGGAGAGGAGTTGTCTTGGAAGTGACCATCTAAACTGTCAAATGTAGGAGATTTTCTGGCTCCTGTGCCTCTGCCACACCCCAGGCAGAGGGCTGGAAAAAGGGCAGAGTGGCTCTTGGGTCCCGTGAAGGTGGAGGGGTGGGGAGGGGCAGGCTAAAGCGGTTCAGCCTGTTTTCCTGCCGAAGGTCAAAGACAGGAGCTGGAGGGTGGATTCCCTCCCCATAGGGCAGGGTTAGCACATGCCTGAAGAGGCAATGTGTGATTGAACCAAGATTAGACATTGGCCACCACTTGGTTCCTGGGTGAGTTAGCCTGGGTTGGAGGCGCTGGGGCTTCGGTAGACAGAAAAATTTGGGTAGGAGATAAGATAGACTCCCCAGGGGCATGCTGAGCTGAAACCTGGGAAAATGAAAACTCTTAAGAAATGAACAGAGAAAGAGGAAAACACAAAAGAACCTGAAAAAGAATGTCAGAGCCTACAGCTCAGCCTGAGGGAGCATGTTTTTTTTCCATGCCTGGCACTGGGGTGCGCATTCTGCATATATGTTCTCACTTGGAGACTGGAAAGGAGAAAGATTAAAGACAAAAGCAGACTGAGAAGAGCAGCTGTCCTTCTGCCCAGGTCATCTTTGTCACGCTGTCCTTACCTGTCACATCCATCCTGTCCTTAGAGGTCAGCTCAGCAAGCACTACCTTCCTGGGCCTTCCAGGAAGCTCACGTCTCCTCTGGCATCGGCACGCTTATTCATTCGGGCCACACATATTTACTCCACTATTTTAGAATCTGTGATGTCCTAGCAAGATTATTTTCCTGTAACCTGCTGAATTCTAGTTTATTCATTCTGAGGACTAGGTATGTAGCACCTATAGTGATCACCAAGTGCAGATATTTGTTTAATAGATAAGTGAATATGTTATTTATCCAAGATTTGATTTAAACCAAAGCATCATGCTCATTTCAGATACATGTGGTATGATTTACCAGGATGGTCATGGATTGAGGATTCGTCAGGGATTGGTTTTGCTTTGTTGTGTACATTTCTCAGTTTATTGTAATTCCAATATTGAATATTGTAATTCCTTATAATACTGTAACTGTAACCCCTTATCTCGTCCTCCTCATGGTCCAGAAAGTTTATATTTGTAATCCCACTGAGACGTTATTGGAATCCCAATGAGTTAATTCCAGTCTACCACCTCCAGTGCAACCCATGGCGAGAATAAAGACACTAAGACATATTTAAAGTTACGGGCAGCCAAGGGATCCTGAGTCTGGTCCAAGTGAGGATATACGGAACAAAGGCCTTGATCCAAGGCCTCTCCCAGAATTTATTTTCTCATGAAGAAGGGAGTGGCTTAAGGATGAGTGACAGTGGCGGGAACTATATGAGCAAGGTGAGCTGAGCTGGCCAGGTAGAGAGCAAGCACCTCTGCAATATGCAGGGAGAAAGACATGCAGAAGAAAGTCCAGTCTGCATAACTCAATTAAGGTAGCATTTGAATGTTTTAGAGGGCTGTTGCTTCAGTCTCTGATCTATAAACTTTTGTGCCCTGTGAATTCATAGCCTCTCACCTTGTGGCTGGAACCCAGTGGACATTCCTGGAACTATTTGGCTCTGCCATCCTGCTGTGCCCAACCATTTATAGGGAAAACATTGTGAGGAAGCAGGAAGCAGTCAGCTGGCCTCAAGGATTACGTATCAGTGCCTCAGCTGGCCTTAGAGCCAACTGAAGGGAGAAGGAAATAGCATAGCCAGCTCTGTACATATCAGTACGTGGAGGCAGAGTTCTGTTTCACTAATGCGGAAGCAATTGTTCTGTATCCAAGGGGAGTCATCCAGGTTGTCTTCTGCATCAGTTGGCACTCATGGCAGCATCAGGCATTAACCAACTGTTGAAGCTCCCTACGTAATAGGCACATCCTCTGGATACTTATTACGCACAGTTCAGGAATGATTGACATTTGAATTCCGGCTGGGCTGAGCAGGGCACATCAAAGCTCTTTTCACTGAGACTCTTAAAATATCAAACACAGACTGAGTGAGTAGGTGTCTGAGAAACTGACTTTGTAAACCGAAAATCACAAGCTTAAATTCGTTTGAAATGCATCATGTGGAGTACATATATAAGAATTATCAGCATTCTGGTTTTCCCCTTGTAGATAATCAATAACACCTGCCGTGTGGCTCCTTACCTTTTTCTGATAAGCACCATGCCCAGCATGTTTTTCCTGAGACTCCTATTGCGTGTCATAAGGATCTTACTAAGAACCATAACTGGTCATTTCGGGTCCGTAAGGGGGGCCAAAGACCATGAGTCCACACTGAGCTGTGCTGGGCCCAGCAGGGCCAGGCCAGAGGCCAGGGCTGAGCTTGACTGGGCTGAGGGGAGCCAGAGCTGGGTGAGAAAGTGACTACAGGACTCAGGTGAACCTAGGGCAGAGCAAGAATCGAGACGTGGTCTTGGTTCACTCCATTTTTACATTTTGGGCCAGAGCTGCAGTTTAGTGCAGTTGGGCAGAGCTTAGCATCTAGATGTTGCCGCATCTCACCTTATAATTTCTTAATGACCCCTTGTTCCCCTTGTTCCCCCGGGCAGCTGGAAAGACCTCGGGTGTCACAGAGTCAGGCAGTCAGTGGCACCGTGGCTTCCATGGCTGTTGGTCACAGCCCTGGGCCGACCTGACTGGAGCACGTCCTGTTAGTAAACCCATCGGTTTCCTCTCTCTTCCCAGTCCAATGGCAGCTGCAGGGGAATTTGGAACTGGGATCTTTACCACTAGGCAGAGCGCTCACCACACCCAGGTCTCATTTCCTCTTTGCAGTCCCCCTGGGGTGGGCAGCGTTTTTATCCCCATTTTACATAGAAGGAAACAGACAGAGTGGTTGGGTTATTTACTTTTTTTATTTTATTTTATTTATTTATTTTATTTTATTTTATTTATTTATTTTTTTAAGATAGTAAAATCCAACAGAACATAACAGAACAAAGTCAATCAAAACAAAGCAGCAGAACTGGCACAGAACTTCGAAGAAAGATACTATGAAAACAATAGCCACTATAGTATATCTTGTTATCTTCAGAATCCCTGACCATTCCAAAAAATATAGTGGAATTGAACCAAAAACAAAACAGAATAAAACCAATAAAAACAGAATATAAAATAAAGCCAAAAAAAAAAAATCAGAGTAAAGCAAAACAGTGAGAACCATATTGGGCCTCGAAGACAAGACAGAAGAGAATCCCCCATATTTGCTACATTGCCTACTGTCATCTTCCAAAAAGATGCTCAGGTTGCTGACCTGAGGCCTGCAAAATCAGCGAAACAATACCAGCATTTAGTTGCTTAATGTTCCTTAGTTGCTATCAATTTAGCCAGACCTCTGAACCAGCAGGTTGCTTGGGGGGTTGGGGGGTTGTCCTTGATTCTAAGCCCTCACTCCGGTGCCGCTCGGGCCCAGCCGGGGTGGGTCCTCAAGGGGTCCACTGATAGCAGAGAGAGCGTTCCAGAGGCTTCTCACACGCACACGCTTTCTCAGAGTTCCTCTTCAGAACTATAGAGGAATGGCATAGGGGTGCTGCTGCTAAATTCCCAGGAGCCTGCACCCCAGTGTTCCAGCTAGGAGGGCCACCCTGGTGGGCTGGACTCGGTCCATCTTCAGAAAGTAAGCAGCATTGGCCCCGGGGGGAGGGTCCAGGTAGTGTTAAAGGAAATTATTTTTGGAGAAAAGCTTTTGGTTTTTAGATCTATGATGGTTCTTAAAGTAAGAAACAAGACACACCGTGCACCCTTGCATCTAGATGGGGTGCCCTTGCCACACAGCAACCAGAGCTTAGTCTGGGCCTCCGCCTGCAGCCACCGGGACCAGCGAAGCCACGAGCAGGCTGCCGACAGCACCTGGGCACACGTGGGCCAGCGCACCGTCCACCACCTGGCAGGCAGGGGACCTCAGCGACCTGACCTTCACTGTCGTTAGCCGGTCCAGGAAAAGCTGCTCAGCCAAACCAATGTTTAGTGTAAATTAAACTTCTATGTACGTTTCAGGAGAGAGACACTTGAGTCACATAATAAGCAAACAAGATATGCTTAAAAACTTTTAAGCATGAAAGTTGAAGGTAGTTGCTGTTAATTACGCCTAAATTCTGCCTGTGTACTAACAATATATTAGGAAGGATTCTGTAGTAAGAAACACATTGTTGCCTATTTTATCTGAATCCCTCCCCACCCACCCAACCCCGCTGCAGAATGAAAGCCTCACGCACTCCTAGGTGAGACTTCGGAGCCGAGGCCCTGGGGCTGTGGGCTGACTTAGCTGTCAGGGCGGGGTCTGGCTGGGAGGGGCAGTCGCAGAGGCGTGGCCTGGAGGGGCTCATTTCCCGGCCTGTCTCTGCTTCTTGTTCACCCTGGCCGCCGGCTGCTGTGTCTCCTGCTGGACTGAACCGTGCACCAAAATAACGCTTTCCTCTTTAAGTTGAGAGTGCTGGGTATTGTGTCTTGGTGACTCCGATAGCCAAGTCTATGGACAAACTGGGCATTTTCCCCCAGTGAGTCCAAGTGGATACGTTTAACTGTAAGAAAATTTGCATACATCACTAAGTCAAAAGACAGCACTGACTGGCAGCGAATGGGCCAGCTGTGGGAGAGTGAATCTTTAACCTGGTCTTTGTAAATTACAAAAATGATTAAAAACACAAGGAGCTCAGTGGAAGCGAATGACAGGTGAAACAACAGGATAGAAAAGGGACAGACTTCTCAGAGTGGCAAATTATAGCTTCCATCCATAAATAATTTTTCCCCAAATCTTTTTCTAATTCTGGAACATGAATGAGGGGGCAAATATAGGACCTTTGTAAGCCCAGACCAGAGTAGTGAGTTTGTATTTTGTTTTTTAAGGGTTGTTTTTTTTTTTTGATATGTGATTTTGCTGGTTTTGTTTTTTTAGTATAATAATGACTTTTGCCTACTTCCCTCTTCTTTTCCTACTTTTCTATGTCTTGGGTATAAGAAGTAAAAGAAAAATATCTGTATTCTACTGATAATAATTAGCATTCAGCAATCGGTATTGTTAGCCATTATTACCCATTTCACAGAGCTGTTGCAGGAATGAGGTCAGCTCACAGCATAAACACTTAAAGCAGTGTTTTATGTCTATAAGCAAATAGTAAATATTTTAAGTATTGGCTACTACAGTGTCGTCTTCAATGTTGACAGCACTGACAGTAGTCTTAGGATATGCCAGATACTGTGCTAAGCACCACCGTGCCTTATCTTGCTTTGTATTGTCAAACTAATTTTACAGATAGTAAACCGAGGCATGGGAAGTTCCGAATACTGCCCAAGATTGCATACTTCCCGTGTTCTGGAGTCGGTACTGAACGTTTCCAGTTGTGGTCACATGCAGGCTGACACCATTCTCCTCACTGCACACGTGAGGAAAGGGAAGCCCAGGAGCGGCTCACACCAAGACCACACACTGGTGAGAGGAGGAGCTGGGCCTGGAGCCCACTCTGCTGCTGAGCGCCGCGGCCTTCGGGGACAGTGGGTGGCAGGACTTCCGCTTCCAGCATCCTCGTTGCCATCACTAGCCCTGCTTTTCCCCAGAGTCACAGCGGGAGGTCTTCTTACACCCCACTCTCCCACTGTGTCCTGCCATTCTGCTTCTGCAGCATTTGGGAGAGGAAGAGCGGGGACCACCCTGTTCACCCTGCACTGGTGCGTGGGGGCCTGCCCAAGCCCTGCCCTGGGGAGCCTGTCCTTCCGGACTTTGGAGAGCTCTCTGACTGTTGGCACACTCCATATATTGATCCTGAATAGCACCATGCGCCTTGACCTCCCTGTGCCTTGGTTTCCTCACCCAGCAGATGCTTAAAATAATACCTATTCTATGCTATAAATACTAGCTGTCCTCACCATTATTTTCATGTAGCTTCTTATTGCTTCCACCCCTGAAAGCTTTATAAGACAAACCTAGTTTGGAAATTCACCCTTCTTACCATTTGGTCCCTGCTGCTTGGCCTCGTCTTCCTATATCCCTCCTGACGACTGAACAGGCTGCTTTCTGTAGCACCCTGGTCTCCCTCCGTGCATACTGAAGCAGCACCCTTCTCGACTGGCCTTTAGGTTCACCATCGCCCTCTTCACACGCCATCCCAGTTCCTGCTCGCTTTCATATTTGGGCAGATATAAGGTTCTCTGTCAGTTTCTTGCTATTCTCTTTGGGCATGAAAATTTCCTGTCTTCTCTGAGCTACTTCTTCTTTTTTGCAGGTCAGCTAATGTGTTTATTTTTTAAGCATTATATAATTAAAAACTTCTACTATCTAATTATATAATTAAAAACTTGTACTAATACAGTTGTTAACTGTATTAGATAGTAGTTTCCAAGGAGTCAGAGGCAGGTCGCTGTTCGTGAAGATCAGCAGGGCCCCTGGGCCTCCTTCAGCCCCTTCCCCACTGGTGAGCCCATCATCTGTCACCAGCCAGAGTCTTTGAGTGACAGTATACTTAGCCAGTACTGCAGAGCTGTGCTCCCGTGTTGAGCTGCTCTGTTGAAGGAGAGAGGTGGACGAAACACAGGAGCGGACCCCTCCCCACCACTCCCGAGGTGCTTCCGGCACAGCTTCCAGACCTGCAGAGCACAGTTCTGCTCTGAAACCACGGTCTTCCTCCTTCTGGAAACTTGACCTCCTTCAGATTTGCTCCAATAAGGAGTTTACTGCGTGGGATGTAGGGTAGGTTGGGTTTCCTTCATTTGCCCTAATGATTTCCGTTCATCTCCTTTTTCACCTCCAAAATCAATGCCTGCGGTTAATCCATCTTATAGCTGAGTATTTCCGCCTATCTCAGAGGTGGCCTTCGGCTCCTAAGGAGAAGGCTCTGCCGTGTTGTGCGTGTTTGTCTGCTGCTGCTCAGTTCCTGCCTGGAGGTAACGAAGGCAGTGCCTGCGTCTCACCCAGCGCAGAGGGATGGTGTATTCGGCCCTCTCCTCCCTTCGCTTCCTGTTTGCCGTTCTCCTCTCTGTATTATTTTCTCGTTTGCAAGTGGTTTCCCTTTGGCCTTCAGTGCTGTGCTATGCTTTACTCTTACTTCACTCTCCAGACAACAAATCCATTCCCAGTGTGCAGGGATCACTGTCTGGCAGCTCCCCTCTGTCCTGCAGGGTGCTCCTCTAGCCCCAGCCTCGGGTGGACATTGCCATCCAGAGCTGCAGTCATTCCCTCCATTCTAACATTGGAAACATAGTTGCCCCACTGTCTCCCACACCAGCACCTCTATTCCACTGACATCAACAATATCCTCCTGATTACCAACCTAGGCCTTGGAATTTAATTATTTTATAACCTTTTGTCACCAACTATCTTAGATTTTTACCTTCAAAACTTGTCTCGCATATCTATTTGCTCATCACTTTACATCATTGAATTTTAGAGCACAATGCTTTATTAACATGTAGTTGTTATTCGACAGATATTTCTTAAATCTGCGTCTAGTCTAACATTGTCAGAGAAGTTTTTAATGTTTGTTGACATCCTAAGAAATCTGTGTCTTTTGTCTTTCATCCCAAAAGTGTTCCATACACTGTGAATACAGTAAGGAAAACATCAATTTAATGATTCAATATTTCTTATGAATATAGATACAAAAGTCCTCAACAAAGTACTAACAGATGTAATGCAGCAATATATAAAAGGATTGTATATTATGGAGTTTCTCCTAGGAATATTAGATTAGGTTAACATCTAAAATTAATTAATATAATATACCATGCCAATAGAATAAAAACAAAAACACTTGATAATCTCCATAGATGCAGAAAATTTTGACAAAACTGAGCACCCCTTCATGATAAAAACCCTCAACCTGGAATGAAAGGGGTCTTATTCAACTCCATAAAGAGCACTAGGGAAAAAAAAACACCTAGCAGCGTGCTTCGTGGTTAAAGACTGAATGCTGTCCTTTCCTGTCCGTCGGAAGACCGGGATGCCTGCTCTCACCATTCGTGTCAGCACTGCACGCCAGGGAGGCAAGAAAAGAGGAAAACAAGTCCCAGCTTAGCAAGGAAGTAAAAGTACCATGCTCTTGTGTATGAAAACCTTTAAGGAGTTAAATAAGAAACTATTAGAATGAAGAAGCAAGTTGAGCAAGTTTGCACAATAAAAGAACAATACAATAATCGTTTGTATTTCTATACAGCAACCGTGAACAAAACATGAAATTATTAAAACACATTTGTAGTAATTTCAAAAAGGAATAGACTATTTAAGTAAGTTTCTATGCTGGGGAAATGTCTCCGTGTTAGAGCATGTGCTTATCATGTGCAGTGGCCCAGCTCCCCCACCCTGAAAAAAAGAATAAACTTATGAAAAGGAAAATAAAAGTATAAAAGCTGTCTTCTAAAAACTGCAAAACACGCTTTGAAGAACCTAAAGAAAACTTAAATCCGTGAGGAGGCATCCAGCATCCATGCATCAGAAGCAGTCTGGTTAAACGGCTGTTTGTCCAGTTGGTCTGCGGTCCCTGACAGGACCCAGGCTGGTCTGTTTGCATACATCGATCTGAAAATTCACAAAGCAATCCAGAGGACCCAGAGTAACCAAAGCAATCTTGTGAAAAAATTAAAGTTGGAAGAATCAGATTCCTTGAATTCAAAACTCACCCCTAATCTCCAGTAGTTAGAATAGTGTGGTGCTGGCATAGAAATAGGCACATGGATCAATAAACTAGAAATGAGAGTCCAGAAACAAAAACTTCCATTATGATCAATTGGTTTTTGACAAGTACGCCAAGATAATCAAATAGGGAAAGAATGGTCTTTTCAACAAATAATACTGGGACAGGGCTGGGGATATAGCTCAGCGGCCCAAGCACCTGCCTGGCAAGCATTAGGTCATGAGTTCAATACCCAGTACTTAAAAAAAAAAAAAAAAAAAAAAGACACTCAACAAATAATACTGGGACAACTGGAAATCTATACAAAAAAGAATGAAGTTGAAGTCCTACTTCACAAATACATCGAATAATTCAAAACAAATCAAAGACTTAACATATAAGAGCTAAATCTGTAAACTCTTAAAAGAGAAAGCGTAAGTGTGAATCTTTGTGACCTTGGATTGAGCAGCAGTTTCTAAGATATAGCATCAAAAATGAAAGCAACAATAGAACAAATTAAAAGTTTAATTCTGAATCATTTTTATAACCATACTTTCTCTTGAAGGATCCTATCACAGCAGGTTACACAGTTAGGAAAAAGACAACTGGTAAACTGTCCAAAACAAGGTTTCAGTTAACATCTATTACTGATTTACCCTTTCGTATGTATCCCAAATAAAGTTTTTGATCTAAAACCTGAAATAGATCCACCTGCATATTTTAAGTGTGTTGAAAAGGAAATGAACTGGACCATTTCTATTTGTCTATTTTATACAAAAAGCTACACAATGTTACTTTGAAGCAAATGAAGTCTGTACCACCATAGATTTAAAAATTTTTTTGAACAAGCAAGAATAGGGTTTGATAAATTCCATGTGTGGTCCATCCTTGTGGATCTGTCACTTTTTTGAGTCACTAACAACAAGAGCAGAAAAATTGGAATTCATCAAGACCTTCGTGTTTCAGAGAACACCATCAAGAAAGCAGAGAGACAGTGCATACAGTGGGAGAAAATATTTGCATCTGATGAACTCATATCTAAAATATATAAAGCGCTCTTACAACTAAAAAATAAAAGAACAATTGAGTTAAAATGGGCTACGATTTGTAAAACATGGGCGATCCCAGATGCCATCATGCTAAGAGAAATAAGCCCAATACAGAAAGACAAGTACTGCGTGATCTCACTTACAGGTGGATCTAAGAAAGTAGAACTCATAGAAGTAGTAAAACTGTGATTGCTAGGGACCGTGGAGTAAGGATTGGTCAGAAGGTGCAAACTTCTATTTATTTACATATATATATATATATATATATATATATATAATTTATGTATTTATTTATTTTTGTTTTGTGGCACCGGGGATGGAACTCACAGCCTCACGCCTGACAGGCAAGCGCTTAAGCCACTGAGCCAAACTCCCAGCCCTAGTTTTTTGAGGCAGGGTCGCACTATGTAGCTCAGGCCGATCTTGCACTCCCATAGTAGCCCAAGCCGGGCCTCAAACTCACAGCGCTCCACCTACCTCAGCCTCCCGAGTGCTGGGATTAAAGGCGTGCACCACCACACCCGGCTCATCAAACTTCTATTTATAATAAGCCAGTTCTAGAACTCTGAAGTACAGCATGGTGACTATAGTCAATGCATTGTGTTCTTGAAGTTTGCTTAAAGAGTAGATTTTAAGTAGTGTCACAAAAAAGCAGTTATATGAAGTGATATATAGATTGATTAGCTTGACTGGAGGAGGTATTTTACAGTGTTTATGTGTACCAAAACATCACATTGTACACCTGTAGTATACATGGTCTTTGCAATGAAAGGTGTTTGGTCGATTGGAAGCCACACTAAGGGGAGAAAAGAAGTTTGATGCCTGCCTCACACTGTGGACAAAGATCAGCCCTGAGTGAGCGTTAAGTCCCAGTGTAAGAGGAGAGTGGAATTTTCATGCAGCATAATACTATTCAGCAATGGAAATGAGTGAACTACTAGAACTAGGTTGAATCCTGACAATGCAGATGAATCTCATAAACATTCTGTGGACCCAAATGGCGAGGAATCAGAGTAACGAACCACACAGTTTCCATTTACATTCAGCTCAGAAGCAGGCCAAGGTGTCTGTGCTGCTCAGAGCTGGGGCGGCAGGTCGGGGGGAGAGGAGGGGTGAGGCCAGGGACATGGATCTTGAGGTCTCTTGATTGGGGTGTTGTTAACTGGGGACAGCTTGCTGCCCCGCAAGCTACAGCCGGGTGATTTTCTCCATGGACGTCATTAAAAAGTGCCTTTGGAGCCACCCCCAGATTGACACAGAAACAATGGCTCTTAGTGATTAAATGAAAAAAAAAAGATGAAGTTTCTCTCTAAAACCTTTAGATGGATGGGTTTTTAAGTCAGAGAGTCTCAGGTATCAGATGAGGTGTAGCAAAAGGGGACGGTAGCCAGGAAGGAGGGCCAACGGTGTGTGTGGAGTCGGAGCCGCGGTGCCTCCCCGGTGGGTGGTTCTGCTCCTCGGCTCATGCTGGGGAAGTTCAGGCCTGTGTGCACAAGCAGACGCGGGCAACAGTGTTCACCGAATAATGATGATAATAATAATAAGCAGCCTGGATGCCCTACAGGAGACTAGATAAATAAAATGGGGTGTTTTTATGTGGTGAAATATTAAGTTAAGAGGAATCTATACAGGTATATAATCACAGAGCTCTACATCCACCGCGGTGAACGATAAAGCAGCTTCCAGGACGGGTTGACACCACAGGCGCCCGTGTGCGTGTAGAGTGTGGAGCAGGCTGTACCTCGTCCTTGGCACATCCGCTGTCGCAGTTCACCGGGGGACGCAGCCCGTGGGAGTCTGGGGGAGGGACCAGGACTGGGGGGGTCAAGGAGACTTCAATGTCATCTTTGCTGTCCAGTTTCTATTTTTAAAAAAAGCAAATATAGCAAGATGTTAACTTGTGTTCATTTTGGGAGACAGCTCACAGAGTGTTGGTTATATCATTCTTTGTTATTTTCTGTTTGCTTAGTGTCTCAAAATGGAAAAAATGAAGTTGAGATGGAGTATGCTTCATTGTTTAGTCTTGGATTTATTTACCGTTTAGGTATTTTATGTTCTTGTTTAAGAAAAAAGTGTATATAAATGTCAGCGCGGTGAGATAGCCGTTTGCTCGAGTGTGCGTCGGCCAGTGTGCCATGTGGTGAGCGGTCTTCGGCACGGAGACGCGGCCTTTGCACAGCCTGCGCGGGGCACGCGGGCGCCTGTGGCTGAGCAGCCCGTGCACTGAGGCCCTTCCCACCACGGCCTCCTCGCGCCTTCCTCCCCGAGCGGCACCCCCAAAACACCCACAAACGGAGAAGCGAGGGGCTGGGAAAGGATTCCTCGTCTATGCCGGAGATTTACGGGTGTGTGTGTTCACTGAGGCTGAAGCTCCGGAGCTGCGGCAGCCCACTGGCTGCGTCTCCATGTGCGTTCACGGGGTCCGTCCACGCGGGCTGGGCCTCTGCCCCGGTCAGCAGCGCCCCTGCAGAGGACCGACCCCCATGCCCTGTTAGTGACCAGGCCGGCGGCCTTCTCCCGCGCTCCCGCGAGGATTGCTGCGACTGTTTGAAAAGCTGATGGAGAACTGTGAACTGAAAACAGACTGAGGGTTACACAACGAGGCCCAGAGTTGAGGCTTTTAAATGTGGACATAGGGCCAGGAGTTTGGCTCAGTGGCTTCAGCGCCTCCTTGGCAGGTGCAAGGTTGTGAGTTTCGATCCCCGGTGCTGATAAATTTGGACACCAAGGAGTGAGGTAGGGAGCTCCTGCGCTTCCCTCCAGGTGCACCCGGGGCTTTCGCTAGAGCCTCACGCTCTCTGCTCCCCTCTACTGAGCCCCAGTGAGGCCGAAGGAGGCGAAGGGGGCGCTCGGCCTGCTCCCTGCCCTGCCTCTGTGCTCAGTTTCCTGCCGTGCACCTCCTGGGATGCAGACGCCATCTGGGGTGCTGTGTGCTGTGGGGTTACCTGGCAGGGTCACCGACAGTGGCCACATCTTTTTAAATCAAAGATCTGTTATTAGCAGAGCCTCTGTCACAAGCCTGAAGCCGTGTCCCCTCCGCTGACTTGGTTAGTAACAAAAGCAGTATCTTTTTAGCTCCACCTGCTTGACCTCTCCCTCTTTACTGATTCCAAACTCAAAAGTGGGTAGGTATTAGCAATCAGTCCTCTTAAAGTCCCAGTCAATTACTGTAAGACCTCAAAATGACAAATTCATGTAATCCATGATAACACTAGTCGTTCATATACCAAATTTATTCTTACAGTTATTCCAACAGCCTGAATAAGCCTTGTTACTTACTTTTAGATCTCATACCTGTGGCTGAAAAATAAATATACGTAGCTAGACACAGTGGTGCACACGTGTAATCCCAGCTAATTAGGAAGCTGAGGCAAGAGGATCACAATTTAGCAAGACCGTGTCTAAAAATCAAAAAGAAGTTTGCCGTCTCTGTCGGCGGTAGAGCCCTGTCCCAGCACGTGTGAGGCCCGGGTTCCACCCACAGCTGCACGCGAGTGAAGGAGTGAGGCCTGCTCACAAGACAGACACCAGGAAATGTGCCTTTTATGATTTATTACAAATATACGCATAAAACACAGTTTACACATTTACAAGCAAAATAAGCCAAAAACAAACACCAGAAAGCAACTCATTGTGCTTTAACAGAGCACTGTTTTGCACGTGGCCAGCTGCACATTGGCAGAGTGCAGTGATTTTAAGGATGAATTCGTATTCTAATCTCTTTGGGATTTCCTTTATATTTGTGGTGGTTTATGACTGACATTTAAGGTAACTATAGCTTTCTGTTTATATTTAATAAAAGATTCGTTTCTGTGGCAGGACACACATTTGCACTCCAGTGTTGAGTACGAGCTACTGTTCTGCAGGAAGGATATAAAAATGCTGATTTATAACTCCGTGTTCCAATAACAGCAATCTAACTCTTACAAACTGTTTCTTCCCAGGTCCCGGGAATGGCACAGCTCCAGCAAAAGATGATTCTTCTCTTCTAGAACATTCAACTTTTAACACATCTGTCCACGCTGCAATCAGATACAGAAATTGGAAACTCCTCACGGGCTTCCCAGGTACTGTGCTTCGCTTAGCTGGCGTCCTTTCCTGCAGTGACCTGGGTCACCCTGGGTCCCAGGGCAGTTCTCCAGGCTACCCATGCTCTCGGGGTTTTATTTCTGTGGCCATTTCTCTGGAAAGGAAGGACTTGTGTTCTAATCACCACCCACCTCCTCAGGACTCCTGAGCCCCCCGCCCCCTCGCTTTGTTCAGCGCTGTGAAATGTTAACGTGACCTTTAAATCCTGCGTGATCCTTCTTGATGTGTATCATAAAAAGGTACTTGTGCAGGGGTCACCAGTCCTACTTTTAAGACTCGGCCCATTCCCAAATCCACAGCTTCCATTGTTGTTAAGTCTCAAGAGGAGAAGAAATGGTTTCATCTACTTACCGATCCTGCCAAAAAAGGAGCAGGCAAACAGACAGAAATTGGGAGTTAGCTGTTGAGGGTGTGAAAGGAAGAGGTACCATTGGAAATGCCTCACAGAGGGCATGGGTTTCAGGTCTGTGTGGCAGTCAAACAGCACCCAAGTTAGCAGGTGCTCCGTGGGGGCCGCACCCTCCCCCAGCCCTGTGGCTGGGGCCCGGGGCTGTTTCCCTGGCCGTGTTCTCTGGCGTGATGTCCTCCGGACACTTGGTAAAGACGCAGCGAGCCGTGGGAGGCTGCAGTGCAGCCAGGCGGTGCCGCTCCCGGAGATGGGCCGGGGTGCTGCTCGGGGCGCCAGACGCTCGATTCCATCCCCAGCTCGGAAAAGAAAGAATAGACATTTATAGCGGCGTATTCTTGGTGTTTTTGGCATTTTCAACAATGTGATTCATCATTCAGAGCCATCCCACGTATTGCTAGACATTTTGGCATCCCTGGTTCGTGCCTGCCAAATAGCAGGAGCACCCTAAACCCCATCCATTGCGACAACCAGCCGCCTCCTTGCACGCACATGCACACACAGTCGTGGGTGTCCCCGGTTGTAGAGCAGCCAAATGTGTCCCCTCAACACCCTGAAGCCAGGTTCAGAGACCAAGCTGGAGACCACCGAGGGCAGCACATCGTGACCACGCCACACCTCCAGCCAGCCGCCCCTCCCCAGACTCCGCTGCTGCTCCCAGTGAACAGTCTCCTTTCTTCATCAGGTTGTGGATCCTGGTTCCCCCCACCGTCTGAGGGCGGTGTTTCTGAGCTGCGCTCATCCGATCCCCCCACCAAGACCCTGTGGCTCTTTGACATTGACCGGGACCCGGAAGAGAGGCGCGATCTGTCGGGAGAGCACCCCCACCTGGTCAGGCAGCTGCTTGGCCGGCTGCAGTTCTACCAGAAGCACTCCGTGCCCGTGCACTATCCGGCCCAGGACCCCCGCTGCGACCCCAAGGCCACTGGCGCCTGGGGCCCCTGGCTGTAGGATGGCGGGGAGGCAGGAACGTCTTCCTGTCGCACAGCAGCCCGCGGGCTTCGACTGCTGTGGCCTCTTGTCTCATTTTTCTCTCCTACCCCACCCCTGGCCCACTTGGCTCTTCTCTTGCACCCCTACTACACCAGGGAGTCTGCTTTCCACCCCGGTGCAGCTCAGACTGCGACTGCGCGGAGCCGCCTCGGGCCGGTGCCGGCTCAGCCCTCTTCCCAGCCGTGGGACAGCTGGGGACTTGTTGCTGGACGTTCCCCTTCAGTCCTGGGGGCCAGAGCAGCTGGCAGGTTTTACTTCACAGGTCAGACATTAGCGTTCCCTCTGCCAGCAGCGAGTTTTACTGGGGTGACTCACATTTCTTGTAATAAGTGAAGGGAGCAGGCAGGCCCTTGGGTTCTGCTGGCCAGGGGCTCCCCGTCCACGGGTGGTGATGACCCCCGGCTCACCCCTCACCCTCTCGTCTCGTCATGCAGCGGAAGGCCCATTTCTCAAAGGCCAGCGTGGCAGTGTGCCAACATCTTAGTTTGGATTCTGACAGTAAAGAAATGTGTTTTTATCCCAAATTTCCCCCCAGCCGTCGCTCATTCTGTCTGGACTTCCAGCCACCCCAGCTCCCCTGTGCCTCTGTCTTGCCATTCCTCTTGACTCCAGTGTCTGGTGCCTGGGAAGGCTTCCTCACCACTCCACTCTTCGCTGAGCCCTGACTTCCCTTGGCCCCTGATGTTGAAGTCACAGCCCTGCCCAGAGAATGTGGCCGGGTCACTCTGTGATCATGCCCCTGGGGGACCCAGGAGGACTGGGGGTCTGGGGGCCCATGTGTCTGTGGATTCTGTCCAGCGAGGTTTTCCCTAAGTTGCAGGAAAGCTCGCCATCATGCCTGTGGCTCTCTCTCCTCACTTGAGACCAGCTGTGCTTCTGTTCCGAACACTGAAGAGAAAGCCCAGCGAAGGGTCGTTTCATTCTGATATGACGGTGGGCACTCAGCCTGGGTTGCGCAGAATTTTCCCTCCGTGTCTCTCATTCTGTCTGTTTGAACCAGGGACCTGCAGTTAGGGAAGGCCGGTGTGCAATTCACCTGCAGTCCTTACCCAGGCTCGCCAGCGTCCTGCTAAGATGGGGAGTTCAGATCAGCCGCAGAGCACCACGCTCAGAGGACGGGGCAGACGCTGTGCTCTCTCCACTCGCCCCGCTGCTCAGTTCACTGCTTACCGCCAGCGTCTGGGACAGCGCGGACGACATAGAAGACTGCACATGTTTTAAAATGAATGAACCAGTGAGGAAAGGAGAAAGCCTCATACCATGAGAGATGCTCATCCAGTGCACTGAACAGAGGTAACGTCAGTCTTCCAAACACTGCTGTCCTGTGTGCTGTCGCGTAACGGCAGTCGTAGGACACCCAGAAGCACAGCTGTGGTGTCCTGTCCACAGGACAGGAGGGAACTGGCCCTGCTGAGATTCTCTCTTCCCAGCGATCCTCATTTCCATTCTTCATAGGACACTAGAAACTAAAACCATGCAATAATGTGATTTAGGTCCTGATCGCATAGCCATCTTTCAATTCAGTAGCAGTATTTCCAGGTCACAATTTCCTTGTATTCTATTGAAACAAGATTATTGGAAGGCAATGGTGCTAGAACTGGTGACATCTGTTTCCAGCCTTAGCCCAGCTGCCGAGTTGGCAGACAGCTGGGCAAATGCCAGCTCTCACTCCGAAGCCTGGGCAGACAGTGGGGACTGAGCCTGGTTGTCCTGTTTTCTTTCCATTAGTGTTCCCATTATTAGTGTTCCAGGACTGGAGGTCACCACTACAGGACACCTGTTGGTGCTCCCTGCTGTACTCTCAACAGCTGTCACTGATTCCTTGGTTGTCCTTGACTGCTCTGTATGCTGGGTGGGTTCCACATTCAATGGATTTAGAGAGTTCTAAATAGTAATTTTGGTTTTAGAGAAACATATTGAGGTTGTATTTTATCTATAATAAAATAAAACTCATTAGATTTTCTTACTCCACATAAGATGAAAAGATTCACCTTGTCATTAAAAGTATTAATGTTATTTCCTTCCAAACTTGTTTACCTTTAAATAAACTTTAATTATTAACTAGTTTATCTCTGTTACTACATGACTGTTCCAGATTTGTGGTACAAAATAAAGTTTGTATTTTCAAAAGGATGTCAGCATGGCTGTGGGCTTTCCACTGGGATGAAGACAAAGTTCTGGAGCTAGTGAGAGCCACACAACACTGTGAAAGCAGTTAATGTCATTGAATTGTACCTTTAAAAATGGTGAAAATGGGGATTTTTATCACAATTTTTAAATTTGCCAATGTTATGGAATATGACATCAATAAATCTTAAAATATAGCAATATCAGCTAAAATGTGTCTGACGTGTTTGTAATATGAATTATAAACTAAGGTATTGGTGGGAGGTCAGGAAAGGGTCGGAGGGAAAACAGAGTCCGAGGACACCAATGCATCTGTTTTCTTTGGCTGTGTAACAAGTTACCTCCAAATCTAGCAGCTTAAAGCATTTATCATTTCACCTGCCTGACCCTCAGTGGGGGCCAGGACTGGGGAGCGGGGGCTTCTGCCTCAGGGTCGCATCTGGGTGTGACCTGCTCCTTGCCGGAGGACGGGTGGCAGTGTGGGCTGCTCGAGGTCCCCACATAGGATGGGTAACGCGACCAGAGTGGTGATCTGGGGAGACCGCGAGTAGGCTGCTACGGTGCCTTTTGTGACCCAGTCTCCAAAGTCACACACTGCCACGTCAGTCTGTTTACCATTCATCAAAAACAATTCTAAGTCCACCCTGTAGTCAAGGGGAGCAGAAACCCAAGTTTTGAAGGGACCGTTAGATTTGTGGACACACTTCGTGACAACAGGCACAGTTCACCTCCTACCGCGTGGATTGTCCAATCAAGTCACGCACGTCTCTCAAGTGCTGCTAGCTGAAGAGAAGCGGTGGAAACAGAATCTGTCCTGTCTAGAGGTGGGATGGCCATAGCTCTCTAAGTTTTTCCCTGGTAAATGGATGGCTGGAATTGGGTGATCCCTAAATCTTACTTTCCATGATAGTTCCCAGCACACAGTAGATGTCCTATAAACATTGGTCAGTTGACTCTGAAATGACTGAATTCTATTGCAAGGGTGTGAGATTATGCTCAATTTTGAAAACAGAATTTATTTTAAAAATATGCTTTTCAATATGGTTGCCACATTGAATGTCCCCAAAGGCCCAAGTACTGAAGATTTGGTTCCCTCCCATTACATACAGGGAGGTGCTGGGACCTCTGGCAGGCAGGGCCCCGGTGAAGGAAGCAGGTCATGACAGCTCTGCCCAGGACTTTCTATGCCTGTCTGTGTCCCCTGCCAGGAGATGCTGCCTTCCTCCACCGGGCACCCACGGTGAGCCACTGCCCACACCGGAAAGCAACTGGCCCACTGACCACACGGGGCCCCCGCCTGTGCGCCAAAGTCACCTTTCCTCTTGTGTTCATTACAGTAACAGAAAGCTAACAGATGGTTTTAAAGCCAGCAGACTGTTTTAGTTCTGCTAAATTTTTTGAATGCTTGGTATAAGCCAGACATTGTACTATGTACTTTATATATTTTTTATTTTAAACAAACAGGAAAAAGGATAGAAATGATACAGAATTTTTAAAAATGGTAGGAAATTAATACTGATTAATATATTTATTGCATACTGTTATCTTAGAAGTAGTTGTTCGGGTTACAAGATTTAGGCACAGAAAAAAATGATCAATCAAACAATGAAAGCACAAACTTTTTTGGATGAACTAACAGAGATTAGTAGTATAGCTATCTGTCTTGTGTGTATATATATATATATATATATATACACACATACATACATATATATGTATACCTATATACATACAATCTTTCCCTTCTTCCTTCTCTCCTTTCCCCTATCCCAGTTGTTCTTTACTTTTGAGCACTTTCTTTCCCTTTCATTATCACAATATCTATTTGTACTATGTATTTTAAAAGGATGATCTTTTGAAATATAATTTAGAATTAATTAGAGGTAATATTTGTAAAACCCATTCAAATTTAATTGTATAACTATAAATTACTATAATTTATTAATATGTTTCATTTTTTCAATATCCAGTCTTTGTCTAAGAATGAAATTACTTAAATCTGAAAAATAAATGGAGTTATTTTGTCATTTTATGAGAAAAGTTAGAAAACTCAGGTATCTATCAACAGACAAAAGAATAAACAAAATAAGATATGCACATAGTGGTGTATTACTTAGTGTATTGGGTGATAGTATGTTCCCCCAAGTCCTCATATACTTTTGATGGGGCTGAGTCTGGCGCTTGTGATCAGTTTGTTGTCTGGCGCTGGGATTGGTGATGTGAGTGCTGCACCCGCCCAGGGGTGGAACCGACATACAGTGTAAAGGAGGCGGGTCTTCCTCTTTGTCGCTTCTTCCCTCCCTCACTCACCAGCGTGCCTTGCTGTTTGGCAGCCACCATGAATGGCAGCCCCACCCTGCCATGCTTCCTTGGAGCCAGCTGAGTATGAACTGAAACCCGCAAGAACTGTAAGAAATAAACCTTTCCTTCCCTAATGTTTGGCATCAGGTATGCTGTCTCAGCAATGGGTGGACACTTAGTTATTAAAAGGAGTGGAGTTCTAATATATTCTGCAATGCTTGAAAACATCGTGCTAAGTGAAAGAAGCCAGACACAAGAGGATACATATTGATGATTTCACTACTTTACATTCCCACCAGCAGGGTAGAAGGGTTCCTTTTTCTGAGCAGCCTTACCAACATTTGTTATTGTTTGATTTCTTGATGATAGCCACTCTTTCTGCAGTAAGACAAAATCTCGTGTTACTTCAGTTTGCATTTCTCTGATGGCCAGAGATGTTGAATGTATTTCCAGTATTTTTTAGCCATTTTTACTTCTTCTAAAAAGTGTCTATTCATTTCAATTGCCCATTTTTTGATTCTTTTATGCGGGGGGTGAAAATTTTTTGGTTCTTTATGTATTCTACATATTAGTCCTCTGTGGAATAGTTGGAAGGTTTTTTCCTATGGTATGGGTTGTTTCTTCACTGTTTGTTGTTTTCTTTGCTGTGCAGAAGCTATTTAATTTGCCTTTATATCTTACTATCCTACCGAACTTGGTTATTGTGGGAGTCTCTTGGTGAAATTTTTTGGGTCATCTATAGAGGATCATAGCATCTGCAAGCAATGATAATTTGACTTTTTCCTTTCCTATACATATCCCTTTTGTTTTTTCTCTTGCCTGATTGTTATGGCTAATGTTTCAAGTACTATATCAAATATCTTATTTCTGATTTTAGAGAGAAACCTTTAAATTTTTCCTCATATAATATAATGTTGGCAGTAGATTTGTTTTAATTAACTTGTATCAGATTAAGATAAAGTCCTTCTATACCTGTTTTCTTCAGGGATTTTTTTTTTAAATCATGTGGATGTTGGATTTTGTTAAAGGCTTTTCTGCATGTATTGAAATGATCATGTGATTTTTGTCCTTGCTTCTGTTTATGCAATGTATTACATTGATTGATTTGCATATGTTGAAGGATAGCTACTGGCGCTAGTTTTAGGGTTCCTGTTACATGGAATGTTGTCTTCCATTCTTTAATTTTAGTCTATGAATTTCTTTTTGGCTTAAATGTGTTTCTTGTATACAGTTTATCTTTAGATTTTGTTTATTGATCCATTCTACCAATCTGTGTCTCAATTGGTAAATTGAAATAATTTATATTGAGAGTTACTATAGAAAGGATTGACTTATTTTTGTCATTGTCTTATTTTCCTCTTGCTGATTCCCTTTCTTTCTGCTTCTACCTAACTTCTTACCTTGCCTGGAGTATTCATTGTGTCAGACTTTTGTCATTGCTAACTTCATTATCTCTTTCTATGGTATTTGAAAATGTTTGGAGTGCTGGCTTGATGGTCATGAATTTATTTAGATGCTCTTTGTCATGGAAATACTTTATTTTCCATCAATTTTGAAAGAGTTTTCCAAGATGTATCAGTCTTTGGGAAGTTGTTTTCTTTTAGGATTTGATTTTGTATTTACAAAGCCTAAATACATTGATTTAAACTTGCTAAATTGAGATTTTGTTGCCCAGATTTTCCTAAAGAGTTCATAGCCATGTGTGAGGGGCTGGAAGAGGAGCCACGGAGACCAAGGGGATGATGAAGTGCATCTGGAGGCCTGGCCCAGTGCCTGACGGCTTTACAGTCTGACGCAGCACAGCGTTCTCCCCAGCGTAACTGACGGACGAGCATCCCAGAAGGTGTGTTAGCTCAGTACACGGAGACCCTTAGCGTCCTTCACAATGGCCACGTGAACTTCGTTACAGTTTAAATATGAATGTCCTCCCAAAGTCTCCCGAGGTCAGATGTAGGACTTTCAGAAAACAACTGAATCATGAGGACTTTAATTTCATCAGATTAACCCACTGATGAATTACTAATTTGTTGACCTAATTGGGAGGGGATGGAACAGGAGACAGGGCCTAACTGAAGGGAGCGGATCACGGTATGTGCCCTTGGGGACCCTGTCTGGTCGCCGGCCTCTTTTTCTGTGGCTCTTCCTGTTTCCTGGTTGCCAGGAGATGGGCCATTGCCTCCCACACTCCTTTCACCATGATGCTTCTGCTGTACCACAGGCTTACAAATAATGGAGCCAGCCAACTGTGGACTAAAACCATGAGCTAAAGTAAATCCTCCCACCGCTAAGTTGTTTTTCTCAAGTATTTGGTCACAGCAACAAAAATCTAACACAAACTTTAAAATCCATTTTTTGGCACGCAGGAGACTGAGGCACAAGGATCACTGTGAGTTTGAGGCCAGCCTGGGCTACAAAGTGAGTTCAAGGCCAGTCTGAACTCCATAGTGGAACTCTGTCTCAAAAAGACAAAAAAGAAAAAAAAATCTATTTTTCGTCCAAGGAGAGAATAGCCATAGTCTGTGTAGACTGGTTCATTTCAAGGCTGTTCGAGAGATGACTGCTGCCCTGGCCGTCACCCTGTGGTCGCTCACAGAAGGTCGAAACGTCACCGTATCTCTTCATCTTCACCTCACTGCTAGCGGAGCTGCCCCTAAGACCAGCAGAAAGCACTACCCTCTCCTCTCTGGGCCTGACTTTAGGGATTTGTGACCGTCAGGAAACTGGAGAGACGCTGCAGTCTAAACTAATTCACCAAAGGCACCACTCACCGAGCCCTAGATATTTCATGTAAGAACTTTTATTACTTTTCTGACAACAGAGTTAGTGCAGTATCACTATAACAGTTTTTAAATATTCAAGAAAACACAACTGAAAATTAAACAATCCATGAGCCACCACCCAGAGAAAACCTGTATTAACCTTCTTAGATGCCTGTGTCTCACTGTGCCCAGCTGAGCCCTCTAGAGACTTGAGATGGTAAATAAATAAAACGTCACCTCTTCAGGAAGTCTTCATTTTAATCTCATTAATGAATTGCAGAGGTTCCCAGAACATTTACTGCAAAGGGCTGCGGTTTTGCACACGCACCCACCCTCTGCCCGCTCCCTCCCCGGCCTCGGGAAGGGGCAGGACAAGGTCACTGTGTCATCAGTCCAGCCAGTGAGCCAGGCTCTGGCCTTTAGTGCAGTCTGCAAAAGAGGTAAACAGACACCTCTATCCTCCAGTGAACAGGTAAATAATGACTTACAGGACTTTCATTTACAGTGAGAGAATCGAAGTTCGGGTTTGCTGTTGGACGTGGGGTCCTGCAAGGCCACATCCTTGCTGTGCGTCAGGGTGAAGGTGGACACAGATGGCGGCCGGGACCTGCCCTGAGCAGGGAAGGGGGTGCGTGGAGGGAGACCCCGCTCCTGGAAGCGAGCACACAGACAAGGGGGCAGGCTGGAGGAGCAGGTCCCCGGACAGGGCCTGGGCGCGGGGGGTGTCAGAGGCTCGCTGAGAGAGGAGTGCTGCTTACACGGGGGTGCTTCACCTTGATCTGTGCTTTTTTTGTTGTTTCGTGTTTTGCACCCATGAAAACAGTGAGTTCTTTCTGCAGGAATTATTTCTAAAGTGGGAGCCTTCGATTGCAGCAGGCTTTGGTTCTGGAGGGCAGCAGCTGCTGGGCTTGACAAGCTCACTCACTGGGATTCACAGTGAAGCGTCCAGTTTTACTTGGTCCACTTGAATGAAAGGGTTTGGGTTGATGCCCCAGGTCTGATGAACACTCGAGCCCACACACACATCCAGGACTGCAGGACAAGGACAAGGCCTGTCTCGGGGCCTGCAGTGCTCTGTCATCGAGGTCCCCACCAGGGGCTTAGTCCAGCTCCACAGCCTTAGCCCAGGCGGCCCCAGCAGCTTGGAAGTCTGCAGGGCACCATCCCAGCTCAGCACAGGGCGCTCTTGCCGCTGGAAGTGTGAACATGGGCTGTTCCTTACATTTACATTCTTACACGAGTAAGTGAATCTCCAAAAGTGGCAATCCGTACTACTGGTAGTCATCAAAACACAGACAATGGCGGGGCGTGGTGGTGCATACCTTTAATCCCAGCACTTGGGAGGCTGAAGTAAGCGGAGCCTTGTGAGTTAGAGGCTGGCTTGGGCTACAGCGTGAGCACAAGGCTGGCCTGAGGTACATAGTGCGACCCTGCCTCAAAACACTAGGGCCGGGAGTTTGACTCAGTGGCTTAAGCACCTGTCTGGCAGGCACACA
The DNA here is from genome assembly GCA_004363535.1 of Dasyprocta punctata. NCBI lineage: Eukaryota > Metazoa > Chordata > Mammalia > Rodentia > Dasyproctidae > Dasyprocta > Dasyprocta punctata. The sequence continues at coordinate 65,521 of RJWM01003820.1, read as the reverse complement.
GTTGTGAGTTCAATCCCCGGTACCGCAAAAAAAAAAAAAAAAAAAAAAAGAAAGAAAAGAACACAAGTTGCCTTTATATTCGAGTTAGAACCATTTAGAGAAAAGCAAGGAAATTGAGGAGTGAGTAACCTTTCCACTAGGCGACTTGGTCACTATCACCAGTGGTGAGCTGGCAGCACTGCTGAAGCCACGGAGACTCCACAACAGCAGGGCCAGCAGCCCACAGAACAGTGACGTCACCGCCGGGTGCTGCCTGTCATTTCCTTTAGGGTGAATCCCAGGAGACACACGCCTGTAATCCCAGCACTCCGGGAGGCTGAGGTGGGAGGATGGAACGTTCAAGCCCAGTCTGGGCAATTTAACAAGGCCTTGTGTCAGAAACGCCAGCTGCATTTTTTTCCTCACAGTTTGTTTTGTGTGCGTGGAAACCCAAAGCCAGCGCACAGCTCTCAGTGGGTGAAGTTCGTGAGCACAGTGGGAGGCCAGCGTCCGCATCCTTGCAGCACCACGGTCAGAGGCCCAGCCGAAGCAAGGAGATGGGAAGTCAGCAGCCAGTCGGGGAGCTGCAGTGCGCGGGAGCGAGGTGTGTGGAAGAAGCATGGCTGAGAGAAGGGGAAGAAGAAACCCGGACGTTCCCTGGGTGAAGGGCCTCCCCATCCGGATTCCGGTCCCCTCTCCACACCCTAATCCCCAGGGCTGTCATCGACAGTCCCCTGCGTCAGAGAGCCGCCCTCCCAGGAGACTGGGTGTCAGTCACACCCAAAACCCCCCCGTCCGCCCGCTGGGTGACCGCGGGGTCCTCGCCCGGGCCAGCGTCACTGCAGCCTCTGGGTTCTGCGATTTAGTCCCTCGTGGGCGCTGTAAGTTGCTGACCATGGCAAAGTGAAGGAACTCACTTTTTTGGAGAACATACTATACATCAAACACCGACTTCTCCGGAAACCACTAAACACAATAATTCTACCCGTTGGTAACTGTTCTTGCCATTTTAGACGTCACTGTGCAGGAGGTCACTCGGCCAGCCCAGCTGGGACCGCAGCCAGACGGCTCTTAACCCAAAGCCCGCTCTGCTGTGCGGCCCGCGTGCTCCTTCACCCTCCCTGTCCCTTCCCCCTGCACCTTGAAGCCCTGTTCTTGCCCTGGGGAGCCTCGTCCGAGTGACCCTCCAAGGCAGAGTCCGAGGAGAGCGGCCCGCGAGGTTTGGGAGAAGCGAGGGCTGGGCCCCAAGGTGGCCGGCTCACTGTCAGGGGCTGAAGAGGTGCCAAGAGCCTCCGCACAGAGAAGCCATTTGAAAATAAAAATTCAGTGTGTTCACAAGTTCCCCCACGCCGGTCCCCACATGACACCCAGTTTCATCCCGGCAAGTCCGTGCTCACGTGGGCCAGAAGGCGGACAGGCGAGCCTGCAGGTGGATCCTTGCAGCTGCGGATGACGGCTTCCAGGTGGGGCTCCCTGTGGCAGCTACTTCATGGCCGGGGCTTTGCTGGTCTCTAACCTTCAGGTGCAGTTAGTTACCGCCTTGCTGGAGCTGGAGGAGGAGCAGGAGTTCCTATTTGTCGCTCTAATTGAGTTATAGAAATGCTGATTTCTGAGGTTAATTAAATGTTGTTGCGTAGGTGGGCCACAGAAATGATGCCCACAACTCCTAATATGGGAGGAGGGAACGCCAGCAAGGAGAAGGCCCTGTGACCCAGGCAGTGGTGCTGGGAGTCAGTGCCCGTCTACGGCTGCAGTGGGGGCTGCTGGGGGTTTTAGGAGAAGTCACCCCAGGGACAACCCCAGCGCTGACCACCTCGGTACCAAGCAGGGGCTGCCAACGTCCAGCGAATCCGTCCCCAGGCTGGGGAAATCGCCTGTCTGGGGAGTGAGCGGCTGGTGCCGTTAGCCTTTCTCTTGTGGCACCACCAGTGACTGGAACTTGACCTTGGTTTTACCAGTACTTCTGATTTTAATATTTAAAATTTTTTACTGATTTGGCAGACTTAAAAATATTACATTATTTTAATTGCGTTTCACTGCCAGTAGGTCAGACTTGTGCCCTATTTGTTGGTTCCTGTGTCTTTTTTTGAGTGGTCAAACAGGCCCACTGTCAGCCCCCCAAATCTCACTGGCCCTGCAGTAGAAGGAGGGAGGCAGGGAGGGGCGGGCAGGGGCCTTGGCTGAGAAGACAGTGCCTGTGGCTGGGCCTGACCCACCTCAGGCGGGGTGGTGGGCCCGCCCAGGCAGTGCATTTCGGTGGTCACCTGCCGCTCTTTCTGTTCAGCCTGTGGAGTGCAGTAGGCCCGAGGGCCAGCAAGGAGGGGTCGGGGAATGGGCAAGCTCCTCTTCTGTCCCATGGACATACCCAGCAAGCCGGCCAGCCCTCCGGGGAGCTGATAACTTGGCATTCCTCCAAGGTGATGTGCTTTTTCTTTTTTCTTTTTATTTTAAAGAGGATCAAACAATAAAACCAATCAAAACAAACCAGTGTAAGTGGTACAGGACTTCAAAACGTTACCAAACCAACAATAGTTACTATAATGCCTCTTGTTGTCTTCAAAATAGCTGCAGATACCTTCAGACATAGTAAAAATCAAACAGAACAGGGCAGAATAGAACCAATAAAAGCAAAACAATGAATGCAATAAAGGACTTCAAAACAAAACAATAGTAAATCTAAAACGGCTACCATAATATATCTTGTTATCTTTGAAATAGCTGCCCACACCATCAGATATAACAAAATCAAACAAAACAAAACAATAGAACCCAACACAACAGAACAATTAAAATGATACAGGACTTCAAAACAAGATAATAGGGAATTAGCAATGGCTACCACCCTCAGAAGGAGACCCCCCTAGATGCCACACTGCATACTGCTATCCTATGAACAGATAATCAGCCCACTGGTCTTAGACCTGCAAGGTCAATGAAACACCAGAGCACCACAGGCATGCAATTGCATTTCACCTCAATACCTATCATCGTGGGGCAGGAGGGGAGGTCTTGGCTCTTCTTGTTACCCAGCCTGTGCGCCGGAACGGGCTGGCGCCTGGCTGTCCCCTTGCTGGCTGTGGCCTGTGCATGGTGCTGGTTCACAGGGAGGGCTCGCTTCTTGGTGAATCCTTGTTCTCTTCCCCTGCAGTCTGTGAATGGTGCTGACTCACAGGGAAAGGCTGGGGTCTGGTGATGCTCTTTTAATACTGGACATTCACTTTGGGCAGGGTTGGGGAGCTGGAGAGGTAGGGCCACTGGCCATGACCCAGTTCCTCCTCCTGACCCCAGTACCACAGATCAGTCCCAACTGGCACACACACACACACACACACACACATGCTGCACCAAACCCTGCAGGTAATTGAGCACCCCCAAAAGGCATGTGACAGCTATTTGTTTCTTACAAAGCTTTAACCTTCACCTCCAAGGACTGTTGTGCACAGAACCCTGAGGAGAGCTCTGGTGACAGCGGCTGTGTCTCTCTGTGACAGTGCCCTGCTGCCTTTGGGATTGCCACGTGGGCTGGCCCGGCCCCAGACCTGCTGAGCAAACCTCTGAAGAGACGCCTAATTAAAAATAAAACCTTTCTGCCGGGCGTGGTGGCGCACGCCTTTAATCCCAGCACTCGGGAGGCTGAGGTAGGTGGAGCGTTGTGAGTTCGAGGCCTGCTCAGGCTACAACTCGAGCACAAAGCTGGCCTGAGCTACATAGTGCGACCCTACCTCAAAAAACCAGGGCCGGGAGTTTGGCTCAGCGGCTTAAGCGTCTGTCTGGCAGGCGCGAAGTTGTGAGTTTGATCCCTGGTGCCGCAAAAAATAAAATAAAAAAAAAAAATAAAACCTTTCCCACATTCCCTCCCCTTCCTGGACGAATTCTCCCCATTCCTCCATCTGGCCCCAGAATGTCTCTTGGGGCCTCCAACGCCATCACCTTCGTGCCTCTGTGCCTTCCCCACACTGGTCCCGGGGCGCAGGCCACTCTTCTCCTTTCTCCTTGCTCAAAGACTTCAGGTCTAAGCTCAGGGGCTCCTGGCCTGGGCCGGCATAGGTGTCTTGCACGTCTCCTAAGAGAATGTCGCCCTGTCTTGTTATCCCCGTGGAAGCGTCTTGTGACGGGAACGTTTAAAGGAGTCCCTGTTCCTTATCCCAGTGTGTGGCACTCAAATCATGCTATCTGAGTGAACGTGCATTTGAACTCATAGGCTCTCACCAGCTTCTGACTTAGGGGTGGCATTTTAGTCTGGATTTCAAAGTCTGGCCCTTCATTCTCGCCTGCTCAGAGGCCTCCGTGCTGGTGCCTGCTTCGCCAAAGCCTGGACCTGGGACTGTGGCAGTCTTCAAAGCCCTTGACTGTCTCAGTTGGAAGGACTTTGGTACCTTCATCAAGCAGCACAAACCATGACACTCTCCAGACTCCTCTGGCTAGTTTTGTTTATGCTGGGAAACCCTCCAAGATAGCAGCTCATGGCTTCAAACACTTTTTATGGTCTCCAGATTTGGACAGCTCAGATTTTCCTCTGCATCTTCCAATCATTCCCTAAGATTTCCCCCTCATTTTTGTTCATACTTTATTACAAACGTTTTTCCGTGTGTGGTTTTCGCTGGAGAGAACGGCCTTCCTGGCTTCAGTCTTGCAAGTGTGAGGACGGTCTGTGTGGGGAGGTGGACAGGGTTTCCTGGCACACTAGCTACGAGTCCACATCGGTTTGCTGAGCACCTGTCGTACATGCCTGTGTGCGGTGCAGTGGTGAACGAAGATAAAATGTGAGCCTTACCCTAAGGAAACCCAGTCTGTTGGACAATGACTGTGCAAGACCGTGAGTGTCATGTGCAGATAAGAGGCGTATGGGGCGCAGCAGAGCCAATTTGGTAGCACCCATGACGCCTGACCTGGGAAGATGGCACCAGGACCTAGAAACTCATTTAAAAAAATTTTTTTTCTATTTTCTAAAAAAACAAGTTGTAAAACCTGAAACACTCAGATGTCTCCTGTGATCATCGAGACAGTGTGGGTTCTCTCGGCTTCCTCAGAAGCAGGACAGTGGATCCCACACCATCTGCCGCCACCAAGTCCCAGCTAGAAGCAAAAGCCGCAGATTATCACCTCAGTTGCTGAGGGCCAGGAGCTCTCAGGGCGGCCATCCCGGGCCCACGGGGAGGGCAGAGCTACGAGAGCCCCCGACAGGAGCCGCCAAGGCGCCCTCACGGCTTGGGAGCGGGAGCCCTTACTCCGAGTGGCTGTCTGTTAGGAGGCCGGCGCCGAGTCCGGCTCGTATGCAGGGGACAGGGCCCCTCGAGGGTGTGAACAGCAGGCAGGGGATCCCGGGGGCACCAGAGTCGCTCACTGCTCCCCTCCACCCCGTCTCACCCCAGCAGTGTTTTCTTCCCAATTCAGGCCGTGCCTGTGACAGGACAGGTGGTCGCCTCCCTCCTTCCCCTGCGTCAGGGAGGGGGGATTGGCCTTCCGTCACAACGGGGGCCACAGGACTCCACGGTGTGTGCCGGGCCCCCTCGGGAGCCGCCCCTCGGACAGCCCAGTGGATGACTAAGTGCACAGGTTAATCGGACAGACGCTGCTCAACGGGAGGACAGATGGCCAAGAAGTAGAGGAAAGCACGCTCAGCACTTTGACTCATTAGGGAAATGTGATGCCGTCTCACCGCAGTCAGAATGGCTACAGTCAAGGATATGGAGAACAGTAAATGCTGGTGAAGACGCAGGAGGAAAGGATCACTTCTGCCCAGCTGGCGAGAAGGTGAATGAGTGCAGCCTCCATGGAAATCGGTACGAAGACTGCTCAAAACACAAAAATGGAGCTGCCATTTGATCCAGCTGACACTTGATATTACTGCACGGTACACAACTGAAGGAGCTGAAATCAGCCCCCTGCACAGGGACTCCGGCAGACCATGTGCATCGCAGCACAATTCACTACAGCCGCGCTGAGGACCCAGCCTAGATGTCCACTGACAGAGTCATGGATGAAGGAAGTAGAGTACATACACATGATGGAGTACTATTCAGCCACAAAGGAAAACCAAATGTCATTCGCAGGGTCATGGATGGATCTGGGGATCATCCTGCTGAGTGAAATAAACCAGACTCCGAAAGACGAACCGTCCACGCTCTCCCTAATACGTGGAATCTAAAGAAGATGACAGGAAAGTAGGAGGGAGACCGTAATTGGACGAGAGGGAGGAAAGAAGGGAGCAGTGCTGTAAAGGTAGGCAATGGGCAACGGGTGTGACCAAAATATACTGTGTACGCCGAAACCCCTCCCCTACAAAAGTGTGAACCTGGGGGGAGGGGAGCAAGGGGCTGACGGAGGCGAAGATGATCCAAGTATGTTATGTGCGAGTACAAATCCACCAAAGCAAACCCCATTAATCTGTGTAACTAATATGCATTAATAAATAAAGCAGGGGGAGAGGCCACGCCTGGAGTCTTGGGGAGACTGGTTTCAGAAGGGGTCGCTGGGGAAAGGGAAGACTGCTCAAGTGTTTGGCCAGAAGGAGGCTTTTTGCACAGTTGGCTTCGTTAAGGTTTAGGTCTAAAGCAGCCCCAGAGCTAGTGTGGTTTGAAAGGTGAGTGGGTTACAGGGCACACAACTGGCTTGCTGTTGGGACTGGGTTCTGCTTGGAGAAGACAGGTCAGTAGGGGCCAGCCTAGAGGGATTTAAACTCCCTCCTGTGTTCCTCCCGTCTCACTGCTTCCTGGATGCCTTGGGGCGAGCAGGTCTCCTCCACCCAGGCCTTTCCACCATGTTACTTCCTCCCTGGAGCCAACTGACCATGGACTGAACACTACAAACTGTGAGTCCAGGCAAAAGTGTTTTCCTTTAAATTGTGGTTATTGGATATTGTGTGCTAGCAGTGAGGAAAATGACTTAAGACAGACTTGAAGGCTGTTTCTGGATGCTACTAAATAGTCTGGGTTGGGACTCAGAAAATAATACCCCAGAGTATGCACCGTGCATGCTGAATATTTTGAGCTGATGTGAAGAGGCTCCAATACAAGTTCTTACTGCCATTCTCTTGTTACAGGCAACTAAGTTAGATAAAAATATTATAGGCAGTCAGATAGGGCTGGGCCCTTGAAGGAGCCAGTGCAGAAGACCAGATACCTTGCAACTGTGGGGGAGACAGACACCTCCTGCTGTGGACCAGACCTCAAGGCAATAGATAAAACAAATGCACCCACATCCTAAGGATAAACATCAGGGGTGGGTATTCTAAATGGGTGTCAGTCATCTTGAGGAAGCCAGGAAAAGCCACTGACCCAAACCCCTACAGAAAAAGCCCCTGTTCTGGTTCATGCCTGCTTGCTACAGGACTTGCTTCCCCATCTGATCCTGATGTAATCAATTTCACTTGAGCAATTATACTCATAATCTTATTGGTTGACCATAGTTCGGTCCTACCTCATGCCCACCTTGTGAGTTCCCATTTTTCCCCACCTCATGTCATGGTTTTGCTCTATAAAAATCCCTAGAAAAGGGAGGGTCCTTGGCAACCCACTCAGGACCCCTTCAGTCCCTCAGACAGAAGCTTTCTTTCCCCCAATAAATATACTCTGCTCTTTTGTTGTTCCTAAAATTCATTCCTCGATTTTAAAGAACATAAACTCGTACCGAACATCTAGCAGGTTGGGAGTTGCTTTCCCCTGTATAATTCTCTTCCCCTGCTCTCCCACCCCAAGCAGGCCATAGACAGTATAGTCTTCCTCCCTAAGGCCATGTGTTTGGGGTGGCTTTCCCCAATAAGCCAGCCAAGAAGCCTGCACAAATTGTGCTAACCTTCCCGCATCTTTTATTGGCCACATAGATGTTCTCTGACCCAGGCCACCTCTGTCGCCTGTGAGCTCTTTGCTGACTCTAGTTAGTCCCTGTCTCCTCTTAGTTGGGACAAGTTTAAGGTGCAACTCCTGCCCCAGTCATGCCAGTATTCAGGGTCCAAGCCCCCAAATTATCAGGTTCCATGCAGGGAAAGCAAATGTTATTATAACAACACCATGTGCATTTTTATAACACTGTGTGTGATGAACTTTACCAGGTATCCCTGTGTGAACACCACTACGCTAATTAAACCATCCCTTCTCTAGCCAGTCACCTTGTCCGCCCTGTGAACTGTCTTCCAGCTGATTTTTCCAGACCAAAGATGCAGAAATGTTTTGCAAATCACATGCATGTTTATGAGGTAGGTAGTGTGGAGTTGGGGAGCTATTCCCTCAGCAAACCTATGAACAAAGAAAGCTGTGGCAGCATTAGCGTGGTTGACAGGACAGAGGACAGAGAAAATCGGCAGAGCCCTGGCAGAGAAGGCTCTTCAAAGAAGGGATTTAAATATCAAAGGTGGACAAGAGACCTCAGGAAACTGATGAAACTCTCAAGTGTTCTTGTAAAAATATGTCTCTTTGTCTTCATTTCTTTGAATGTAAAATGAAGGAAGACATACTGCATATTGAGCTAATGCCTAAAAATTGACTTGTTCTTTTTTTAGACTAAAAAGGAGTGTGCAGTCACACACCCCACATCCACTTTATGAAATGGATAACATACATTTTGTGATCCTTGGCTTTGTTTGAAGATGAAGCTTCAATCTGACCCCTTGTTCCCCCACAAAGGACATTGCAGATGGAGGGGTGTTGTGGATTAAAAACTGGTGGTCAACTTAGCACCAACTGAGTTAATTCAGCTGGTGTTGAGTAAAGATGCTCCACCTGAAGAAAGTTGCCAGCATAAATAGAGACGTGGAGAAGAGGGAGGCGTTGTGGGTTCTTTCAAGAGTTGCTGTTTCGAGCTGCTGGTTCACCTGGAGGTGCTTGTCATGGCTGTTATGTTCCTGGTCATGTGGCTTAAGAGCCTTGGGAATTAATTTGGAAAGGTTTTTAGAGACTGGCCAAAGAGACAGCCCCTGTATGCTGTAAACTATATTGGAGACTGCTCAGAGCCTGGAAAATCGGAGTACTGATGGAAATGCTGCCGGTTAAGATGAAGCTCGGGAGGCTTCCACTGAGAAGGACTGCGTGGGCTGCTGGAGTCCAGGTAGTATTGTGCTTTGACTGAAAGCTGGTCTTCATTTGCTTGTGTTTAGAGATGTTACCTGGGTGGCAGAAAAGTTTTAGTGCAGTCTACTGTTGGGGTGGTAGCATGGTTATTTCTGAGAGCTTTTGACCAGATCTATGTTGGAAATTTAGAGCAAAGAGCCAGTAGAGGAATTTAAAACATTTGGCCAGAAAGAAGGCTCCAGTGGGACTGTGGGTTACAAAGATGAAATAGGAGAACATAATTGTTTATAAGAACAGGACAATGGGATAATGAACTGAAGTCTTTCACCTGGAGATAAGAGTATCTTTGAATTGCAGGAGATCCTTATATTTTAGTCTTGCCATGCCATGTTAGAAGTTAATGGGAAGCAAGGACTGTGATTGTAATCGTTTTGTTCGATTTTAATGTTGTTTTTATATGTTTGTAACCAGGTAATTAATCAAAGTATTGTGTTTTAATGTTAAACATTGGTCAGCCTTTAAATATTTTACTTTTGGTGCAGGAATAAGTGTAAAAACGAATTGTATATATGTAATTGTTGTATTAATGCAACTATGACTAGACCAAGACATATTAACTTTTTACAAATCTGCCACTAAAGACTGGGTTAGAGAAATGTGCATGGTTAGCAAGTTGACCAGGGGTGGATTATTATGGATTAAAAACTGGTGGTCAACTTAGCACCAGCTGAATTAATTCAGCTGGTGTTGAGTAAAGATGCTCCACCTGAATAAAGTTGCCAGCATAAATAGAGACGTGGAGAAGAAGAAGGGGGCGTTGTGGGTTCTTTTTAGAGTTGCTGTTTTGAGCCGCTGGTTCTCCTGGAGGTGCTTGTCATGCTGGCTTCCCCAATATGGATTCGGCCATTATCGTTGGAGGAGCTCGGGACCTCATCAATGAGAGTGGCTGTGGTTCATGTTGGGGGAGCTCTGCTCCTCACACTGTGCATCACTTCCTGGCTCCAGAGGGGAGGCTGTGTGCTGGAGAAGCTTGTCACGCTGGGCTTCCTGACCTGTGCTCAACTGTTCTCATAGTCGGGGGAGCGCGGGACCTCGTTGCCGCTGGGGATGGCTGTGGTGCTTTTCAGGGCAGCTCCGCTTCTTCTTTTGAGCGTGACTTCTTGGCTCCGTGGAGAACCCTCAACCCGCTGCACAGTTCTCCCACCGCTGACCTTTGCCCTTCCTGGCACAGAACTGTAAATAGACTGGCGTGAGTCCTTATTGTGGACTCTTAGATTTCCAGTTGGATTTGTGGGAGGCACTGTCATGCATTTGGGGCTCTAGCTGGACTCTTGCAGGACATTGCTGTGGGATCCAGGCCCTTGGCTAAATATCCTGGGTCTTAGTGTTGTGGACAGATTTTTCTGCACTTTCTTGTGTTTAACTCTGGGTGACTATTATAAAACAGTATTACAAATCCTGTGTCCGTTATGCAGTTGTTCTCCCTGTAACCCCTGACTACAACAAGGGCTGTGGACAGGAGGTCCAAGGCAGGACAAGGAATGTTTTAAACAGCTGCAGTAGGTAACCAGGTACAAAATGCAACTTGTCAGTTGGCTGAAGCTTCAAAGCTGAAGCGAATGGGCAGATTGCACCCCTACATTCTAAGAGTGGTATTCAAAGGAGCCCTGTCATGTTGCTAAGAAGAAATGAAGGGTTCATGAGAAAAGGTCTGTGACTGGGATTCATAAGGGGAACAAGGTTTCCTTTGTTAAGAGATCCCTTCACCAAAAGAAGCAAAGAGAGGTCTGCAGAAGTGGGGTCCCTACGGGAAGGAGTAACACAGCCACATACTGCAGAGACAGAAATTCCATGCGAGGGGAGAACATTTTGGCCTCCACTGGTGCAGCCATTGTGAGTGCCGAGGGTCTCGGGATAGCTCACTGTGGGTCTCCAGGAGTCTAGGCACAAGGAGCCGGGTGCTTGGCCCATGGTGGGCTCCGCAGGCGGGAGACTGGGTGGAGCTGGCTGGCAGGGTAAGAGGAGAGCGTCTAACAGGAGGTGTTCCTGCCACTTGAAAATGGGAAAAGCCAAAATTACAACAAACCTGGCTTAAAGAGCAAACTGACTGTTATTAGCACTTCTGGAATCAGGCACATTCCATGAATGAGGAGCTGAACAGAGGAAGTTGGCCTTCTAGATATAAAAACGCTGAAAGAAAGCAGAAGCAGGGAACAAAGTACATGAGTTAGCACCAGATTGCTCTAGGTGATTTTCCTTGTAGGGTTAAAGCAAAAGGTATTTGCCAATCAGGCCAGGTAAAACTGACTTGTCTGGGAAGTTAGCTAGCTCCCTCTGCCTCTCCCTCCCACCTCTCCACTCCTCTCTCCTCTGCCCCTCCACCTCCCCTGTACCCCGTCTGCCTCTCCCTCTCCCCCTCTCCTCCCTCACTCTCTCTCCTAGTTTCTGGGAAGTTCAGATAAACAACAACATTCGGTGACATGAATTTAAGCATGAATGACTCCATTTTTCATCTGGTCTGTTGCAGCAGCTCATTCCAGATCAGTGGCCTCCTATAAGTTCCGTGTAACAAAACCGAAAGGGAATGAATTCCTATGGCCCAAGTGAGAGCCAGAGTTATCAGAGCGCTAGCAGCTGGAGCAGGAGGTCCCAGCAGAGAAGGACCGAGTTCCACTAGGGAGTGTCACCAGGCACTGTTTGGGAAGCCTCCATGGTGGGAACAGGAGAGGGCATCCCCAAGTCCCATTCAGATGTCCTAGAAAGAGATGACCTAGAGTGCAGAGGACACTGAGGCAGAGGCCACAGACTGCACGTGAGTCCTGCTCCTTACTTCTCAGAGGGGCCCGGAGGAAGCTGGCGGGGAGATGGGCTGGGGAGGAGAGGCAGGCGTGCGAGGTGAGATAGAGTGAAAGACACCACGCTCCTTTCTCTGTCAAAGGGCAGGGAGACAGAGAGAAGAAATTGCGAGCCTGGTGTGAGATTCCAGTTTGGGTTTAGATTGGACATTCCAATCATCTGCGGAGATTGCTGTTCTGACACCTGAAAGTGATCGAGGTCTTGGCGGCAGCCGGAATAAGTCACCAAAGTGCAGGGAAGGAGAACCAGGCAGAGCCCACTTGAAGATGGGTGGGGAAAAAATAAGAGTCCCACCAAGGTCAGCTGGCTCCGTCAAAGGAGCCTTGAGTTTGGAGAAGAACAGCGTTCCACTTCGCAATGGAGAGGTCCCACATCCCACACCTGAGACGGAGAACGCACACTCCAGTGGAAACCAGAAGGGAGTGGGCGTTTCCAGCACGGTGTCAAGTCAGGAAAGCACAGAGGAGACAGCTAACGGGACGCCAGGGCCAGGAAAGGCCTCCATGGCGGCACATCTGGGATACACTGTGAAGGAGAAGCAAGAGGACGAGGATGCATCACAACTGTAGCTGGAGGCGCATCTGTCAAGGCCAGGCCTCGAAATAAAGACAGAAGGACCAGGCCTACCTGCCCCCCAACCCCCAAGAAATACACAATAGACCGTTACTGGTGTCATCTGGTCCACTAAAGACTTGACAGACATCAGTCTAACCAGGCGCAAAGGCTGGGTGAGGGAGCAGAGCGGGGCAGAGATCATCGCTGAGGACTGAGGAGGTGAGAGAGGAGGAAGAGGAGCCTGGGAAGTGTTAATGGGTGGATTTGGCCTGGAATCAGGAGCCCCGTGAGAGGCCTGGAGATTGTGCGTTGGAGCCATCGCCCGCACACAGGATTGGGGGCCCTTGGGGGTGCCAGCTCACCTGGAACAAGTGCGCAGCAAGAAGGAAGAGACCTGGGGTGCGCACGGCTCAGACTGGAATACACTGGAGGGCATCAGCATACGTTCTAGTGATACAGGGGAAATAACATAACTCTCCATCAGTTAGGTGTTAGATATGCTGAGTTTATGTTCTCCAAAATCAAAGAATGAATTTTTAAGGAACAACAGAGGTTAAGAGTAGGAAATACTCATTGAGAGAGATTCTCCAGAGAGACAAGAGGGGTCCCAAAAGTGGGTTGTCAAGGAGCCCACTTCTCAAAGGAAGTTTTTTTTTATTAAAGTTATTGGTACATTTGAAATATACATAATGATAGCATTCATCATAGGGAATATTTATCTGTACATGATATATCTTGATTTTTTCTGTTCCTCTATCTTTCCTTCAACACTTCTCAAAAGAAGTTTTGTAGAGCAAAATCACAAGGCAGGTACAACGTGGGTCAAAGCAGTTTTCTGGACTGGAGACTTCATTTGTTTAGCATTTCATGCATCATGACTTATCTGAGCACACAGCTCCTAAAAACTTCTGCTACACTGGCCAAGCAAATACATGACAAGAATATTTAGCACTTCCTAATGCTAAAATGGCCAACCAATAAGCCATGTAGGTGATATTGATCCAATGCAGAAGCAGGTCACCTAGCAAGTATACTTGGAAAGAATAAAGACCTTTTTGTGAAGGGATGTATCGGGAGGTCCTGGTCACCCACCTGGGTGACTGATGTCTGTCTAGACTTTATTGGACCAGGTGATACTAATTACAGTCTATTGCATATCCCCTGGGGAGGCCGGTAGGCCTGGTCCTTCTGTCTCATCTTGAGGCCTGGCCTTCAACACATGCACCTCCAGCCATAGTTGTCAGGCGTCCTCGTCCTCTGCGCTGACTCCCTCGAGGGCCCAGCCCTGTCTGACTGCCTAGACTATGTCCACCTAACTTAGGTGTCTATAGCAGTAGAACCTTGGGCAGGTAAGTTCACAAAGGATACAGCCAGGTAAAGGAGGCCCTCGCGATTTGATGTTTCAGGTCCTTCACCATTGACCGCAGTGCAAAGTCCAGTCCTGGTATATTGGGCCTAACTGATGGAGCCTTGGACTCTGGCCCATGGTCGGTAGATGTCCAGGTAGATCCAGCAGACACAGCAGCCCGTCCTGTGTCTTCACAAGCCCCGAGCAGAGAGCGAGGGAAGCAAGCGTGAATGCAGACAGGTGGTTAGTGGAGGCCAGAGAAGCTTAAGTTTGCTGCCTTCCTGATGGGCAGGGTAGGTGGTCATTAACAAAAGCACTTTATGGTTTCAAGGCATTGTATCAGCATTCCATTTAATTCTCACAGGCCAAGTGGGTCTTGGTCCCATCTGGGTGCACCTGCCGGGTTCTCTGTTACCCTTGGCTGCTCTGACCTGGTGCTGTAAGCTCTGGGACGACACTCCCTCAAACTCACCTTTCCTCAGACTCAGAAGCCCAACCCAACTCCTTTTTTTTTTTAATTTATTATTTTAAACAGAAGAAAAGTAAGAAATTAATGTAAAACAGAATTTCACAACAGGCCAATAGGAGAGTAGCAATAATCAACACGTTGCATATTGTTATATTCACAGCAGTTGTTTATCAAGTCAACTCCTAAATGTCTCTTATTGCTTGCTATGGCTTGGGCGTTTATGTCTCTCCAAAATTTGGGTTGCAATTTAACCCTAGTGCAATGGCATTAGGAGTTAGAGCTTTAGGAGATTAGATCAAAAAGGCTTTGACCTCAGGGATGCAATTAGTGTTTTATAGAGAGAGCTGGAGAGAACTAGCTAGGTTAGTGATCCCTAAGGTTTTTGGCTCCAGGAACTGGTTTCATGTAAAAAAAATTTTCTGTCTTGGCCCAGATGACTTCAGGAGAATTCGAATGTGTTACATTTATTACATACGTTATTTCTATTATCATTACATTGAAATAAATGATGAAATAATTATATAACCATAATGCAGAGTTAGTGGGAACAGCTAGATGGTCCCATCTGGAGGTGATGGGAGACAGTGACACCCAGAGTGTGTTGCTCCTGTCCAGTCTGTTCCATAGTCCCATTTTGGTTGCTGTCACTGCAGAGAACCCTGCTTCACAGAGCTAGGATGTCGGAAACGGAAGCAGGTTTTTCAGTGTTTCCTGGTGCTCAGGATATTCCACCTTGGCTTTAGTCCACAGAGTATGGAGATCTGAAGCCGGCTCACATGCTTTGAAGGCCGCCATCATTTGTGATCTCAGGAAGTTGATCTAGCGCAGACACAGTCGGTGGGCCTGGCTTGTTCACGAAATGGGTTGCAGGGCCGTTCCTCCGCAGCTGGGGGGCCTTCCATGGCTGGGGCATAGGTGGTCAAGTACCAGCCGAGAGGAAGGCCTTGCCTCAGTTTCTTTCAAATTCCCTGCTAATGTTCAAAACATCTCAAAAACCTCCATGTCTACTCATTGCCCTCGCAATCCCCGTCTGGCTTTCAGTGTCGCTGCTATGCCAACCGGAACACAGGTGTCATTTTCCCCCAGGTGACAGACGGAGTCCACTGAGCAGGCTGAATATGTCACACAAGAAAGCAGCTGCACGGCCCACTCCGTGTACCGGAAACGGGCTGCTGGCAGGGACCGTTTTTCTGAAAGGAATCTCTGGATCGGCTGTGGCCAGGGACCCGCCTTTAGAAAACCACCCGCTGTGTACACGGGAAGCTGTGTGTCCTGTCTGCCTCCTCACAGAGCTGCACGGCCGGGTGGGAGTGAAGAGTGTGCGCCTTAATGTGGGGGTGATTTTAGTCGCACCCTGCAACTGTTGTTCAATTCAGGTGACTTTCTCCTTAGCTAGCACTTCTCATGGGTGACACCGTGTGCTGACTCGCATTCAGAAGTGACCTCTCTGACCCGAGTAGTGACGCCCAAAGCCGTCCAGCAGGGCAGCGCCCCTGGCTCATGCACCAGCACGAGACCCACTTGGTTTTCCTGATATGCAGCCCCCACGGGTGCCATGGTTCTCCAGCTCGGTGTCTGTTGACCACAGAGGCGCACATCACGCGCCCTCCCGTGTGTCCTCACGCGAGCCACACGCCTGCCTCGCAGGATGGCCCGTGACACCGCGGTGGGACTGTGCGCCGGAGGCGGACTGCGTGGTGACAGGGGGCTGGGGGGAGCCAGGGCCGGGCTTGCTCTGGCGCGAGCTAACCAGCGCTGCCGGGACTGCATCGGTGATCCCCCCATCCCCACCCCCCACCCCTGCCACCGTGATTCCTCCCCGGGGCGATTGGCCGGACCGCCCTCCACGAGGCCCCGCCCCTTCAGGCCCCGCGCCTGCACCCCATCACGTTGGAGCACAGTTCCAGCGCGCAGACCACTGGGGCCACGCGCAGGCCACAGCCACCCAATGAACCAGCCCTCTGGAGGCGATGGCTGCTGGAGATGTGCCTCCGGGTCCTGACGTGTGCAGTAAAAACACGCACTTCCTGAGCTTCTAGAGAATACGGGTCACTGTGAGTGTATCAGGCTCCAAATCCTGCTGGCCGAGACCCCTACCTAGCCCCGCGCTTGAGTCAGGCCCCCTGGTCCCCACCTGGATGGTGTGATTAGTTCTTCCTCTCACTAAAGCTACACACGCACATAGATTTGGGTTCCTTCCCTTTTAATTTTGGGAGAAAAGAAAAAAATATGCAAGGAAAGGACCCAGTTATGTTGTCAGACTGATTATTTGACTTCTGCCGAACTCTAGGTCTCATGAGAGGCAGAGGAGAAGCTTGGTAAATATGAGACCAGAGATTTTCCTTTCTATAAACACAACTTGAAAAAATGCAAACCAGCTGAGTTGGCAGAGTCTTTGCCTGCCTCAAATGCAGGCATCTACGGTATCAAAAAAAAAAAAAAAAAAAAAAAAAAAGCTTAATTAAAGACATTCCAACTTGAGTCTCCTGTGAATGGACTGGAAAGAAAGTGAATGGATAAGACCTGAGTGGAACTGAACTTTCTTTGCTTACACAGTTCACTGGAAACCAGCGCCCTTTACAGAGCAGAGGCTTTGTTTGGAAGACAGGTCCAGGGTAGAAGAAAGCTCGCACCACAAAGCCCCACAGGTGTCCTGGGTGGACGGTTGGTTTCCCTGCCCGCAGTCCTGGCAGGTGTGAGGCCTGGCCTGACATTTCCGAGAAGGTTCTCGGACAGCAAGATTTTATTTTTCAAAACTGTGGCCCTAGTCATCCACAGTACACTACGATGGTTGTCCAGGAAGCCTCTCCCAACCATACAGAGTCAGCAGAGCTCTGTTCCATGACTGGAGCTCCATTGTCAGCCATTATCTCTGGCGATTTCCTCTGTAGGAAACAGACAGTGATGTACAGTTTCTCACGCATGCTTTTAAAAGATTAAAACTCATCAAGCTGTTTGGACCCCACGATCTAGACCTTTCATACCTAACCCATGCGGGGTCATCGTTTTCCTCCACCTATGCACAGGCTTTGAGCAGGCAGCTTCAGGAAGGGCAGGACCTTTCCAGCCAGCAGGAGGAAATTGTCTCCAAGGTCCCAGCCACAAGAAGCCTCATTAAAGAGAAGCTTTAAGAGAAGCTTAAAGAGAAGGAGTGCCAAGTGAAGAAGGATGGAGGAGCTTGGGAAATTTAACAAAGGTCATGTGAGAGACAAGTTTTCCTACTTCTATAGGATATCGGATTCTTGTACAGAGGGGAGAATTTGGGAGCCACAAGAAGAAGGATTCAGCTCATCAACAGAAAGAACTTCAAAGTGGTGAAGCTACTCTAGAGAGGCCGCCAAGCCCTGTAAACAGACTGGGTAATTTCTGCTTGGAAAGAGAAGATTTTCTACACAGAGAAAACCAAACACCCCTCAGCAGTGCCCAGAGTGTGACTCAGCGCGGTGCTCCCCTTCTGGAGCAGTTGTGCTGGGCCTCGGGGGCCGGTGCCCCCGACCCTGCCCCGTCCCAGCGCACAGCAGAGGTGTCTTGGCAGCAACGGAGGCTGCAGCACAGACCTAAAGACCCAAGGTGGACGTGTCCATGGTGTGCTTCAAGTCTGTGCATTTCACTGACTATAAATTCTACCTCAAAAAACTCTAGATAGTGCATGAAATGTGAAAGGTATGGGTATCTGCAATTTACTTAAACACACTAAAACATAAGATGAATTGATGGTAGGATGTGGTAAAACATGTGACAAAATGCTAATTCTAGAATCTAGGTGCGGATATCCAGGTATTCACTGTACAGGTTTTAGCTTTTGTATGGGTTGAAGAAAATTATAACAAGGCAGTGGGGAGGGAACGTATGTGGCCCTGACTGCCAATGTGAATACATGGCTTTCGGCTTTTTTGGAGTTGTATCCATGGGATATAACCTAGGTTTGCTGATTTCTCACTGCCTCCTGAGCTCTTTGGATGCACTCTCTGACAGGTCTGGCCCGTGCTGCCTCCAGCCACCAGAGGGTCTGGATTGACTATTCCCAGGCAGCTGAGCCCCAAACAGTCCCTCTACCTCCTGCTGCCCCCCTGCCGCGCCGCTGGGTCATGGCACACCCAGAGCCTTAGCGGTCGCCTCGCCAGCTGCACGGACCCTCCCTGCTGCTCACTCCCTCTCCCACCCTGAGGTCAGGAAAAACCCTGCCTGAGAAACTTACGTCAGACGCTCCTGCAGAGCTATTCCAGGGCGGTCTCGCTCGAAGCCCCAAAGCAGGCTGGCTGTGCTCTTGCGCCGGTGGTCACCGTTTTCCTAACGCTATTCGTTTATTCTTACAACTGTCTGTGAAGTCAGTGCCATCGTGTCTGCACCGTGCAGTGAGGACACAGCCACAGGGATTATGAGACATTCGCTCAGAGTCGGGGTGTGAACCAGGTCCGACTGACGCCGAGACCCGAGGCCGTGAGCCCCAGCGCACAGGCGCACAGCCCTGACCCGCGGCTGGCACTGGGAGGGAAGCACGGGGTATTGGGGAACACGGTGGGGGGGGGACGTGCCAGCTGACTCCTCCCGCCAGTGGGACTCATGTGCTCTTGGTTCTTTCATTTCTACTGTTACTGGTCACCCAACTGTCCCCTGGAAATTCTACTCTGGTTTCATGTTTTTCTATTTTGAATAAGTTTATTTAAGCAGCAAGACACTTGAGTTGAAGGAAAAAACTAGTATTCTTTTAAAGAACAATTTAACCTTACTTAAGATAGATTGTCCTGCGTGTAACAGCTACATATGTAGAAGTTATAAAACTGTCCCCACTTTTACAACGATAAATGGCAGACATTAAAATTCTCTAATTAAATGAGGACTGCAAGGATTTTTCACATTGTTTCTCTGTTAAACACTAGCAGCAAAATAACTTTCTGGAATATGAAGTGCCGAATAAGCACGCCCCATGCCGAGAAAGGGCGATGTTTCTCATCCTGACTCCGCCTGATGGGACCAAAGCGTACCGTTGTCATCGAGTATGTTTAAAACGCAGTGTTCTGCACACATACACCAGTGAGTTCAGATGCAGTAAAGGGGCGGGCAAGGGATGGGAAAGAATCGCGGACCTGTCCTGTGGCAGTCCGGCCGTGGTGGAGCCGACGGCGCCTTCCTGATGAGACACGGAGCTCTGGGGCAGCACAGCGGCTCGTGCTCAGGCGGACACCTCCTGGCAGTCACCGGAGCCCAGCAGTCACATCTTCAGCCTCCGTCTGCACCCCGGCAGGGGTGGCTGTGTCACCACACCGGGGTCTGGTCTGCCTCAGGGACCAGCCCTGTTCACGGCAGGCTTCCGCGTGTGCCGTGGGGGGCTCCAGCCACTCCGCGGGTGTGTGAACTGTGACGAGCACACTCCTAACCCAGTCCTCGAGATGGTTTTCAGCTCCTCCAGAGTCTGCAAAAAAGAAAAATAATCATTAAAAATCAAATACTCTAACCTGTGCTCATGCCACTGCTAAGTCCCTAAAACTTCTGGGGTCTGCAGCCCTGCAGTGCCCCTGGGGGCCGGGCAGGCAGCGCTGGGCATCGCGGTGCAGGGCTGGACGGCTCTGGGCCCCGGGTTTGCACGGCCCTCTCTGAGGCCCTGGAGGGACTTCTGCTTGCTGAGGCCTCTGTCATTATCTCCCCTTTCCTTGGCCTTTCAAAAGGAAGGAGAAGCCTGCTTCCCAAATCCAGTGACGAGAAATCGAAGCCCATCTGGGTCTTCCCGGCTCCTACCCCAGAAGCTCTCCATCCTGAAATAAAGAGCAGGAAGAGAAACAATTTCAAAGGGATTCAGGGTCCAACACAAAGAATAAATACTGAAGGAGCTGGAAATTATCATTACCAATTTGACCATCATACATTGTATATACACATCAGATTGTCATAGCATGTGCCGCAAATATGCGCAGTTCCATGTCAATTAATTTTCTTTTTAAGTTTTTTAAAAAGAACTTTAGAAACCAGACAGCAGGAGAGAATCCCTCCAGGAGAATCCCTGTGAGGAGCAGAGCCACCGGCCTCTGTGGCCCTGGGTCTGCCTGGAGCTGGACCTCAGAGTGCTCCAGAAGCCAGGCCGGAGCATTCCAGGTTTACCACGCGGGGCCCTCGGGCGTGGGCGGACCCCACAACGGGGTGGGGGGCAGAGGGGACCGAGGTCGGGTAGCAGCTGCCCTAGACTGGCCTCAGAGCCAAAGCAGTGCGGGGTCAGGAGGGAAAGGACTCACACAGGAAGGGACCTCAGGGACATTCAGTCCAACGCTCCTCTTTGTAAAAATCATGGTAACTCTACATAACATCAAATGGGTCATTTTAACTGGTTTTACTTCAGCAGCAGTACGTTCGTTCACAGTGATGTGCAACTATCCTTACCGATTTTTCAGAACTGATTCAGCAGCCCACATTTTGTGCCCATTAAATAATCTAACCGCTTTTTGACACTAAAGAAATCAAAAGAGGAAAATGGCTTTTTGCGGACCCACATTTCCAGAAGAATGCTGGTAAATGAGAGTGTCAAAAACAGCCCACAAAATGTGGGTGGCTCGGGATCCTCTACCCTTGTAAATGGAAGGATCTGGGGACGGGGATTCAGGACAGCACGGGTGCTATTGTCATCAAGGACTTTCAGCTGTCATGTGGGAACGAGATTCACCTGCCTGGCTTCCAAGGGCAAAACCAAGCTGGCGGACACAAGTGGCGGTCAGGCCCTCCGGACTGGAAACGGAGAACGTGCTAACGGCTCAGCTAGAGCAGCTGCTGGTGAGCTGGTGGTGGCCGGCTGGCTGTGAGGAGCGGAGCCACCAGCCTCGGCCCGACCCGGTGTGGAGGGACACACAGAGCCAGGGGTCCTTTCCAACTCGGAGGCTCTACAGGAGGCACGGGGAGGTGGTGACTGAGGCTCGCGGGCCTCCTGACCCCCCCAGCTCTGCTCACACAGCTCTGGGTGACGCCGACCACGTGGAGACCCCCGAGTGGGTGCACCCAGCAAGATTTAAAAATGAAACAAACTCGAGCAGAAGACATCAGAGGATGACTGCAGAATAAAGGTAAATACATGTTTTGAAGAGATACTTTGGGTACACATACACACACACACCAGGTCAATGCTAATGTGTGTCTTAATGTGAGTTTTTTTTTAATTTAGAAGTTTAAAGTCACTGTTAGGGCAAAATATGAAACAGTTACATATACAGTCTTATTACCAGGTCACGAGTTACTAGAGAGGCCAGGATGGGTGACCAGTTCCGCCAGGCTGGGCCTGGCCATTTGCCTTCCTGGTCTGCTCACACGTGTCGCACAGCAGCGGGGCGTGGCAGAGAGCACCCCCCAGGCAGGCAGAAAAGTGTGCCTTTCTGTCAGTGTCCCCTTCTTGTCAAGGAACTGTTTCAAAACTGCATTTTAGTCCCAAGAAAAAACACAGGAGACAGAAAGCAAGCTTATATATATATAACCCCTACACACACAAGGCACCCAGATAACCCTATAACTGTGTGCAATGGTCTCTCCCTTATCCCTTAAATCTGGGGACCTTGCTGTCCCTGGGACATGACCCGGCGTGTATGAAGGCAGTGGCCCTGGAGGCTGTAATGAGAAGGGAATTGCTGAGAAGTTCTCGAGCGGCTTTTGTAAGAACAGAAAATGATGGAGTACAACCACACAGGGGCCTGTTTCCAGTGAGACCGAGATAATTATACATATAATAAACATACGTGTGGTATTTTCAAAGCGAAAGGATGCTCCTGCCAGTTCTACGATGCCCACCTCCCTTAATGTGGGTATTTTGTCAGTCCAATACCCCTCGCAGAGTCCCAGCATCTGCCTTCCTCCCCTTCCCATGGACGGTCACCCTGTCCTGCCGCCCATGCCCCATGGCTCTGATGGCACTGTCAGTCACACCACTTCGCTTTTTCCCTTGACTTCAAAGATGCTCCACGGAGAAGACCAGACCCAAGCTGCTCAACCAAGGCTCTCCCTGGGGCTTAAATACAATGAAGCAGTAACTCAGTCTTTTCTACGGGGTTGCTAAGGTTGGAAGCCGCAAGTTAGAGCTGTCTTTGGTCCATTTGCCTCTGACGGCATGGAAGAAGACGACTGGTTGAGGGGGAGAATAAGAAGTTGAGTGTTGAAGCCACACTGTTGGGCCAGTTCTGCGTTGTCCTCCCCGGTTACTTGAATGAATACATTGCAGGATGTGGGTTGTACATAGGGTTTTGTTTATTTTTCTGTCTTTTGCTTAAATTAATCTGAGTTGAGTTTTGGAATTACCACGCAAGAGAGTTCCTCTGGCGTGTGTATAATGGGATGGGTAAAAGATGGAGAGCAAAAAAAATCTGTGTTTAAATCCTACAACCAGTCTCATTAACTCTGATCAAGATATCTATGTTACTCACACCTCACTCTCCTTATCTGCACAACGGGGATAAGAATACAGATCTCTCAAGGTATTTATGAGGTTGAAATGAACTAATTGTATGCAAGTGTTTGTATAATGGTAAATGTTGCCTAAATGTTAAAGACGGTTTCTAATCCAAGCATCTTCCTCTTTAAATAGAAGGGGGGACAAAAGTCTCTCCTGCGCACTTTGCCAATCCAGTGACCCCCGCCCGCCCCCTGGAATTGCTGGTCTGACCTCTACAGTCACAGCCCTCAGGAAACCGCGATTTGATTCCCAGTGCTACTAATTATTCACTGCATGACTTTAGACAAAATATCTCATGTTTCTGAGCTACAGTGTTATCCTAGTAAAATGGAGTTTTCAAAAAAATTCGCCTTGGAAGGTTGTTGCTAAGTCTGCTAGAGTCACACAAACTGTACAGTAAATACCCAACGTGAGGTAGGCTAAGCAGTGAGCCACTTATTTCTCCGTCATGAAATCATTAGCCAGGTAGGCAGCCTAAAGGACAAAGGACACAGTGCGTGCATGTTGGGGTCCAAAATACCGTCATTTGCCAAGTGCAGTGAAGAAGCGAAGACTCGGTATCTAGTATATTTGTGAGTTCCAAGGTGTGCGCACTCCTCTCCATATCCAGCCACTGACTCTACTTCCCAACAAGGCACCCAGTGCTCTCGGTTGCCTGGATATCACTGTTTATATCCCAGGGGTGGCAGAGGAGAGCTCTGTAAGGACCCCCTCATTGGTCTGACACCTGATTTAGATTGGAATTTAGCTATCACAACTTTCTTTGTTAAGTTTCTTAAATGATTAAGGCCCCTCAGGGAACTCTGACCTCCTGAAAAGAGCAAGGAAGGCACTTTGAGGTAGAGAAATGTCACTAAGGACCATAATCTTCATAGTTCTCTGAACCCCAGGAGTGACTTGTGTGTGCATTAAAAAATTGTCCCAACTCACAGATGGTGCAGATGTGTTTGTGACACCATCCGCCTTCTCCCTTGAAGACGCAACTCTGTCCATGTCTGCTTTATAACGAAGTCTATCTATACGGTTCCTGTCTTGACTGAATTCTTTCATTAAGGGCACAAAGAACTGAAGCTGAAGGAAGTGAATGAGTTCCTTGTTGCATCAGGACCCGGCTTCCTAGTGACAAAACCACCCTATAGGTGCTGTGGGTTGGTATGTGCCTAACACTGCTCCACTTTCCACCAACCCAGCCAATAGGGAAGAGGAAAGAACAAGGAAGGGGCGGCTCCGCCCCAAGGGCTCTGGCTTGAGAGTGGCAGCTTCCTGGCTCCCAGATCATTGGTGAAGGTATAGTCACATGTCCTATCTCAGCATCAAAGCAGGTTGGGAAATGTAGTCCCAGGTCCGACACCTATGTTCCAACTATACCTCTAGGAAAAGGAAAACATATTTTGGTGTACAGCCACCATGTGAGAAGCAAATGAGACAATGCATGTGAAGTAACAGTCCCTGTAACAAAGTAGTACTTACATTTTAATGGTTTTGATATTATTAATTCTCTCATACAATAGGAACAGGCCACTAAATGACCCTTTCTAGGAAAAAAATGTTCAGATCTCATGAGCACAATCTTCTAGCTTCCCTTGGCAGCTCTGAGCACATTTCTCAGCTCTTTATTCCTCACTGCCTCTTTCTCCTGCCTAAAATTGGTGCTAGAAGACTTCTTACAGTGACAGTCTTGAGAGACAGGCCATGGGTAGAGTCTACCTTTATCCTCTGAAATACCCCCCTTTACCTATGGAATGAGCCAAGGATAGAAAACGATTAAAAGGTGATCAATGAACATCAAATTGCTACATTTCCCAACTTAATTTGGGCCATACCACAAATTCACAAAGATCAGTGTGGAGACCCAAGGAGTTTTTTGCTTGTTGTTCCATTTGAAACATTTTAACTTGGGAACTGACTGCCTGCTGGCAGACTACTTGGAAGTCAGGCGTGTGGGAGGATAGCTGAGATTGATTCATGCCACACACACTGCAGGCCTAAAGTCCCATTAACCATGGACATTTGCAACAAGAAACTAATGAAGTCTCCAATTACGAAGTCCTAGTAATTTAGTCTTCTTAGGATGCAGGCTCCTAGTAAACATTCTGGCAGAGGCCGTAAGCAAGGGGTGGGCTGTGCTGTGCAGCTGGTGGCGCTGGTGTCTCAGAGACCACCCACAGGGCTGAGCCGGCAGAGCAGCCAGGCCCAAGCCTCCCAAAATGGCGGCCAAGGAGCCCACAAGCCCCTGCCCTTTCTTGCCCCCTGTCCCAACCACTGGGCCTCCCAGACATGCATGTGGCACTGGAGCTTGCTAAAGACAGCCTCCCTGCACCTCGCTCATCCACAAACTTCACCTGGCTTCCTAATGACCATTGATCTTGTCCACGAGTAATTCTCAGGTTCACCTGTGACCTGCGTTTGACACAATTTCTTCCATCCTACTTGTCGGTTTCTGGCTGTGACCAAATGCAAGCATTTCTTGGAAAAGAGAAAGAAGTAGGAGTGATTCTTTCCCCTACACTGAATATGAAGAAAATGGGTGAGCGGACAACACTTTTTTTAAGAGTGCATGCAAGGATTCAGTGCAATTCCAATCAAAATACCAATAACTTACCTCACAGAATTAGAAAAAACAATCCTAAAATGTATCTGGAACCAGAAGAGACCTAGGCAATCCTGGGCAACAAAGGCAAGACAGGGGGCATCACAATCCCTGGCTTGAAATTATTGTATAAACTACTGTGATAAGCACAGCATGGTATTAACAAAGAAAAAAAAAAAAGGACAAACAAACAAACAGACGAAGACCAATGGAACAGATTAGAAGATGCTGAAACAACTCCAGACACACTAAGCCAACTTCCCTTTGACAAAGGTGTGAAACATCCACTGGAAGAAAGACAGCCTCTTTAATAAATGGTGCTGGAAAAACTGGCTCTACACATGCAGGAGATTAAAACTGGACTCAGATCTTTCACCATGCAGTAAACTAAATTCAGAATGGATCAAAGATCTAAATATTAAAACAAACAATAAATCTACTGGAAGATAAAGTAGGTAAAACTCTTGAAGACATAGCTGTAGGCAAAAACTGTATGAGCAAAACCAAAATTGCACAGGAACTATCACAAAGAATCAACAACTGGGATCTCATCTTATTAAAAAACTTTTGCACAGCAAGAGAAACCACCAACAGAGTGAAGTAACAACCCACAATGTGGGAGAAAATGTTTCCCAGCTGTTCCTCAAAGGATTACTATTGAGAACATACAAAGAATTAAAAAAACAATGAGTCTTCCCAGATTTAAAGACCCAATCTAAAATGGGCATCTGAGATGAATACACACTTCTCAGATGAAGAAATACTAACAGCAAATAAATATGTCAAAAGATGTCCAGCGTCACTGGTCATTCAAAAGATGTAAATTAGAACAACACCGAGATTCCACCTCACCCCAGAAAGAATGACTAGTATCAAGAAATCAACCAATATCAAATGCTGGAGGGGCTCTGGGAAAAAAGAAACCATCCTCCACTCTTGGTGGGAGTGCAGACTGGTGCAACCACTGTGGAAATCAGTGTGGAGATTCTTCAAAAAACTAGGACTAGAAGTTCCATTCAACCCAGCTATTTCCCTTCTGGGTATCTTGAAACATCATACCACAGTGATATATGTGCAGCCATGTTTATAGCAGCACAGTTGATAATAGCCAGATCTTGGAAACAACTTAAATGTCCATCAACTGAGGAATGGATAAAAAAGATGTGGTGTTTTTATACAATGGACTACTACTCAGCCATAAAGAAGGGAAAACTTGAGACTCTTATAGGTAAATGGATACAACTTGAGACTATACTCATTAGTGAAATAAACCAGACACACTTGTGTAAATATGTGTCTTATTAGTGTGAAAAGCTGCAAGAAACTATATACATAAAAGACAGTTAAGATAGTTACACTACTGACTTCTCTAAGCTCCTTGAAGAGAAAGGTTTGTGCTAGTATTGTTCGGACAATTAAATGCAGATGTCTTGTACTCTGAGTAACTGATTTGAAGATAACAATATGCTATGTATATGCCATTGTTACCCCCTAATTGCTGTGTTTTGAAATTTTGTTTTTTTTTTCTCTTTAAAATAAAAGAAAAAAGGAAAAAGAAAAATTGAAAGCCAAAAAAAAAAAGTGCATGTGAGACAGAGATGTCTGTGGTTTGGGGGAAGAGGGCAGCAGCTAGGGCCACGTCCCCACATGCAGTGTAAAGTGCACACGTTCTCCTGTCTGGGCTAACATTCTTTTACTGAAAGGTCTAAAAAGTTGAAACTGGGTTGCTTTTATTTATTTCTTTCTAGTTCGACTGCTCCAGAATATTTCCCTTCAAATTTCCACCTCATTTCACTTGTCCAGCCAACAGTGAACTTATCGGGAACTCAATTAATTGTCGTGTTCCTGACAAGGTTCAGATCTCCAGTCCAAGAGATCTGGCTTCTAGAGGCAGCCACAGGATTTGGCCACCTCCAATGCCACCTTCCCAAGAATGGAGAGAGTTGGTACCACATTCCGGGGGAGGCGAGCCAGAGAACGCCGTGTCGTCTGGAAACCAAGAGCCAGACAAAGCCGCTGTGAGTTTCCAAGGGAAAGACCCAAAGAAAGGAAGCCTGTGCTAGAAACTTAAACCCCTCTGGGCAGTGTCCATGGAAACTGGAGGAAACAAAGCTAGCAGGCGACCTTACCACAGGCCGCAGAGACGGCCCAGAGAACCTGAGCTTGTAAAATGCACTCGGCAGCACCCTGCCAGTCTGCTGGGGCACTTGCATGCCTCTTAGCATTTATACTTTGGCCTAGAGCTTCAGAACCCATCCAGCCTGTGATTAACGGCAGGAAGGACCCTGGGAAACAGATCAGGAGTAGAAAGTGGCTACGTGAGTGTGATCACTGAAGTCTGATCAAACGCTGAACTTGGCTAATCACCTTTTAGGAACACTTTCCGAGCAAGTTCTGAAAAACTGTTCCTGTTTTCCTGATCATGAACTCACCTGCAGTTCCCAAGCAGTATTCTGAGGCCATTCTACATCATGGGTGAAGGGAAGCAGATCAAAGCAGCTGAGGAGACAACACACAAGCAGCAGAAAGGGCCTCGGGTTTGAGGCAATCTGCAGGAATCTTTGCAGATCTTAGCAGCAGTGAGCAGACTCGCTTCTCTTCCTCTATCTTAGGGAGAGAGCCCATAAACTACCTTCAATCACAATTGCTTGAGTCGTGAATCAGTAAGTTCAAATTGGAGGTTTATTTTCATGTTTTTCCCACGGTTTCAGGGTCACAGATCCTTATGTTTTAGATGTCATTTTAGAAGACAGTTTTTCTGGAAGGCTCTGGTCACCCACTCAGCCTTCTCTGAGGGCCACCTCCCCCAGTTCCCTCCAGCACCCAAGTCCATGCCACAGAACTTTATTACACTGTTGTTGCCTTTTTGTGCTTGTGGCCCTTACAAGACCGGAAGTTCATTCTGAGAGACCCTTCTACCTTTAACCAGGGCTCCACACTCAGCAGTGTCCTGTAAGTGCGCCCTAAACACATCAGATGATGAGTAGTGCTGAAGTTTCCAGCGCTTTCACAGAAACAGGAAAGAAAAGAAAACCCCGCCTCTTGTTTTCTCAGATCGAATCTACCCTGGTGCTCTACGACTGGGCTATGTCTCCAGGCATTTTAAAGGTTTTTTTCAAAGTTTTATTTCGAGACAAGGCCTCACTCAACTGCCTGAGCTGCCTCCAAACTTGTGATCCTCATGCCTTAGCCTCCCAAGCAGCTGAGATTACAAGCATGCCCCACCACACTCTGCACTTGTGGTTAGAAAGAACGCTATTTCCATGCACTATGAGAGCATCTACTCCTCGTTATTATTTTTAAGCCTTCTTTTCATGTCCTTAGGATTGCTCTTGCTATATGTACATCTCTTTCCATCTTGAACTGCATCAGCCTTGACAGTCTGGGGACTGTGAACATTTTTAGTTAACTGTTAGCTGATGTCATTGGCAGCTGAGGTGAAGAGGTTTTGGCGCTAGCAAAGGTGTAAGAAAAAAGCCTGAGTATAGAAGAGGTAAAAGAACGGCCTACACCATCTATCCCATTTACATTTGGTGAAAAGTATTTACATACCCAAAATGACAGAGCTAGAGAATACTAACTTAACCAAAATGCTATCAGTATTTGGGAGGGTGGGAAGTGGGGGAAGGGGTAGTGTTCTGGCAGGCGGGTGGAGCATGGGAGTTTTTAGCCAGTTAAAGTTAGCGCTTCCTTAGCAGAAAGTCAACAGAAAACATCCAACATTTTAAAGTTGGGACCTTTCTCCATATTTTGACATGCAACATTTTCGTTCACTTCATGATGGTTAAAATTTCTAACTTCCACTGTAATTTTTCTTTGATCCAGACTTTTTTAGAAGCATACGTCTTTCCATTCATACAGGTTTCTCTGGAATCTTTTTGTCACCAACTGATTTTTATCTGCAGTGTGGCCATGCTCTACAACTTCAGTCCTCAGAAATTTGTGGGGACTTGCTTTCATCAGCATATGATCAGTTTTACATATCTGCATGAAAAACATATACACTCTGCAGGTATTAAATGCTACCTCTTGTCTATCAAGTTATTTGCTAATTATGTTGCTGATGTTATCTTGTCTGTCTATACTATCAACTGATGAAAGGATAAAGGAAATGTGGTGTTTATACATCATGAAGTACTATTCTTCCATAAAGAAAGACAAACTTGAGTCATCTGTAGAAAAATGGATGCATCTTGACAGCATAGTGTTAAATTAAATAAGTGAGATACAGAAGGTTAATTTCCCTTAACTACTTTTATATGATAAAGTCAAAATATAAGTAATTTTATAAACAAAATTAAAAATAAGCAATAGAAATGGGGAAATCTTTGTGAATGGAAAGCAAATCTAGAGACAGAGGAAGAAGAAAGGAGGGATAGGGAAGGGGAATGAAAAGAATTTAAGTATGTTAAGGTATGTACCTACTCCATAAGGTGAAAGTAAGCCTTACATACAGTAAACATGTACTAATTTTAAAAACTTATCACTGAAATATTATTGTCTGTTTTCTCATTTTATTCTGTCAATTTTTGCTTCATTTTGAAGATACATTTTGGGTGGATATGAATCTAGAATTGTCATCTTCTTAATAAAATGTATATCTTATCCCTAAGTATACTTCTGTAGAGAGATATTGGTAAAACAATACCCATTTTCTCTACATTGGTATTATGAAGTATTCCTTTAGCTATTTATTAAACTTTAACATTTCTGAATTCATATACAGATGGACAAATAAGTCTTATTGCTCTAATTTGGCTTAAATTGTTTTTTTTTTACTTTCTTTTTATTTTAAAATAAAAACAGAATGAGGCATCTTGCACTTAAGACTTCACAGTAAGCTGCACCCCCAGACAGTTTTTATTTTTTTATTTTGAGACAGGGTCTTGCTTTGTTGCCCAGGCCAGGCTCAAACTTGGGATTCTCCTGCCTCAGCTTCCCAGAGTGTTTGGGTTATAGCATGCACCACCATACCTAGGTAGGACTTTTTAAATTATTAATATTTCATTTTTTACTCTTTTAACTTGGAAGTGATACCCTTTTTATAGGTAATAAATATATTCTTTGTAAGTCACTCAATTGTTGTTTTACTCCTCTTCCTGCACACTGTAAGGATCAAAGTGTACTTTAATTCCATTTATTTCTTCACTTATTCCTTATATGCCATGGTGGTTGTATATTTTAATTCTTGCCCTATTACAATTTGATGAAATAAGCCAAAACAATTCATTCTGAATTATTTTTTTCTGATTCATCTGTCATTGGAGCAATTTCTCTCTTTATTGCTGTCAAATTATACTTAAACTCATCTATTGAAGTTTTGATTTCTTGTTGTTTTCACTTCCAAATATTTCCTGGGCTGGGGGTGTGCCTCGGTGGCAGCGTGCTTGCCTAATGTGTATGAGGCCCTGGGTTCAATCCCCAGCACTGCATGGGAAGTCAAGTCAGGGCCGGCGCTGCGGCTCCGTGGTAGAGTGCTTGCCTGGCACGGGCACTGTCCGAGGTTCCACCCCAACCCCGTTGTGCAACTTAGTTTGTTATATTATTTTTTCTTTTTTTTTATGGTTTCGGTTTTTGCCCAAGTTGCAAACTCTTCTCATTATCTCCTTGAAGGCAACAAGCAGTTAGTCTCTTGCGACTCTTCCCACATCTGACTCTCCTGCAGGTGCTTCCATCTTCTGCTGCTTCAGTTTTTGTTTCTGCGTTGTCTTCTTCTTCATTATGTGCCTGGTTATTTTTATTTGTGCCCAAGTGGTATCTAAAACTTTGTTTGCAGAATTAATTTTAGGTCCACCATGCTCCAGAGAGGGGCGCCAGTCTGGATCAGCTCGGTCCAGTTTCAGAGAGGAATTTATCTGCATCTGAGCTTCAGTCTTTAATGCTTTTCTGAGAGTTCACCTAATCCCTAGAGTATAAAATTTGAGGTCCCAGTGGGGTTCGCCAGACATCCCTGTGGTGTACTAGATCGAGTCCACAAACAAGTAAGTCCGCCGGAAGCTCTCGTTAGCTTTTAGCTTCCCATCCTTCAGAGCGGGTGTCCGTTGGCCTGGGGCTTCTTTACGATCCTGCCACTCTCACACACCGTTAAGCAGGTATTTTTCATGTCTGTTCCTTTATCCTGACTTACCTCAGTGAGTTTAAATTGGACAGTCTATTGTTACTAGGCTCATACTTTTTTAAAAAAGAGTAAGGAATGCTGAGTGTGGTGGTGCACAAGTGTAATCCTAGCACTCAGGAGGCTGAGACAGGAGGATTGCTGTGAGCTTGAGGACAGCCTGGTCTGCAAAGTGAGTTCAAGGCTGGCCTGAACTGCATAGCAAAACCCTGTCATAAAAAACAAAACAAAACAGGAGTCAACTTAACTGTCTAACATCATTATATTGCTAGGGTTAAAAATCCATATCCCAGTTCCAAGGCGATTTATGCAGTTTTTGTGCTAATATTAGACTACTACTACTCTTTTTCCTGTATTAGAGTGTAAGACAAAAACTGCCAAAATTGCAGTCACAGTTTAGGAATTTTCAATTCTTTCCTGATGATGCAGACTGATACGAGAGTTCTTCATTTGCAGTCTTCGCTTATAATATTTTACAGGGTAAAATATGTTAATGTGGAATTTCATATATTTGGATTGCTCTGTATTGTTTTAGTGGAAATCTAAAAATGGTTTCGGACTTGAAAAATCCAATCTTCAAGCTTCTTTTCTATTCTGTGTTTCTAAGATTTGTCCTCTATCTTTCATTTTTAGCTTATTTCATTTTCACTAGAACCTCAGAGAATTCTCACTGTAAAGGGGCCAGCATGATGGTCATAAAACAGAAACAGAAGTAGATACTTAAAAAGCAAAAGGACAGCAGTCCTAAGCATCTAAATTCTGAGATGCCGAAGTTCAGTGCCTCACGCCAGGATTAATGTGTGGGAGCCCCTGGGATCTCCTGGGATTGAATAATTACTGAGTTCAGCATCTTGTGAAGTAAGATTTAAAACTGTTTTTATTGCCTGATATATTTTCCAATTAATCCTACGTGGCTATGCTTCCTCGTCACTGCTCCATTAAAATTGGACTAGAGTGTGGGATTTCCATTTTTAAAAAAATATATTGAACATTTTATATGTAGATTGGAGAATCAGGACCAGGCAAATTTGCCTGATACAAACTTGGTGGCTCTTTTGCGGAGGAAGACCATTTGGAATATTCCGTCCCGTAGCTGATGCTCTTTCTGCCACATGGGTACACCAGCAGGTGAGCGAGTGAAGGACTATACCCTCTAGAAGGAACTCTTGCCAGAATTAGAGCACGGCAGCCCATAGAAATGCCAGCTGGCCACGGACACAGGTCACACATTCCTTGTCACCTCTGCTTACTCATCCCAGTCATAAAGTGGTATTTACTGAGCCCCTCCCGTGCACCGGTCACTAGGAATAGAGCAGTGAGAAGTTAAGTCTTAACCCTTGCCCTGTGGACCTATGTTCTAGTGGAGAAGACATGATTGTATAGTAAAGAGTACGTAAGTATATAAAATTATATATGTACATGAAAAGCGTTTCGTAGCTACATGAGAAGATTACAGGTTGTACTGTAATGAAGAATGAAGAGGATGGTGTGATGGAGAGTGACCAGGGAGGCCACCTTATCCAAGGGAATAAGGAAAGTCTAAGAAAATCAGCTTAGCCTATTTTAGCCCCAAATATTGAGCACGGTAATCCAAGTACTGAAATCCTTTGTCTAGTTTTTCTCACAATCTAAGAAGTTATATTTATAAATCCACTGAGATGTTATTGGAATCTCGGCAAATTAATTTCAATCTACCATCCCCAATTCAACCCACAGCGAGAGTAAAGATTCCGAGTCATATACCAGGTTAAGGGCAGCCAAGGGGTCCTAAGTCCAATTCTCATGAGGACATGCGCACAAAGGCCTTGATCTTAGGCCTCTCCCAGAATTTATTAACTTGTGAAGCAAGGGGGTGGCTTGAGGATGAGTGACAGTGAGGATGGCGGGAACTACGCAAGTAACTTGGAGCTGGCTAGCAAGGTACTGAGAAAGGCATCTCTGCAAAATGCAGATAAAGATATGCAGGGGGATCAATTTGCACAACCCAATCAAGACAGCAAGTGGATTGTTTTAGGAGGCGGCTGCTTCAGTTTCTGATATGCAAACTTTATGCCCTGGGAACTCACAGCCTCTTTCTCGAGGCTCATCCCCAGTCGACATTCCCAGAGCTCACTGACTCTGCCATCCCGCTGTGCTTTATACATCTTACAAAGGTCACTATGGGAGGAAACAGGACACTGTCTGATGGCTTTAAAGACTACATACCAGTACCTGCTTCTGATATGTAAACTTTTATGCCCTGGGGACTCACAGCCTCTTTCTCAAGGCTTATACCCAGTCGATATTCCTGGAGCTCACTGGCTCTGCCATCCTGCTGTGCCTATATATTTTACAGAGATCACTACGGGAGGCAACAGGACACTGTCGGATGGCTTTACAGATTACATATCAGTATCTCAGCTAGCCTTATTTACAATGCTTAGGGCCAATTGAAGAGAGAAGGATATATCATAGTCAGCTCTGTATATATCAACATAAGGAAATAAGTCTCGATATAACCAAAGTTGCAGCAATTGTTCTGCGTTTAAGGGGACCCACTCAAGTTGTCTCCCACATTAGCCTAAGGAATGCACATCAGCTGGTGAGGTAAACATCTGATGAGAGAGAAGTCCGGGTGGAAGCAACGATGGTGGACAGGGTGAAGGGCACAAAGGAGGCCACGCTAATGTGTAGAACAGAAAAAAGTGAGAGAAAAGTTGCACCGTGGGTGAGGAGTCCACCTTTTAGGGACTGACCTTGGTAAGGGTTATAAAGGAACAAAGTTGTCAATAAATATTTTCTCAACATGCATGAGTGGAGTGATCCAATGATCCTCTCCGTAAAGCCAAGAAAAATTTCCTGGGACTGGTCTCTCATGAACTACGGAGATCTGTGGCCTACGGGAAAGGAACCAAACCACTCAACCCACAGTCGGGACAGCTGGAGTGTGGGCTCCGCTGTGTTTATGGTACAATGGTTGAATTAACCCTGCCAGCCCATTCACAGGTTCTTACTGTCTGGATGAAAAGTGCACAATAAAGCATTTGTCAACAAGGAGAACTGATGAACTCAAGAGATTCTGGCGCAATCCAGGCTCTGTGCCTGCTGAGCGGCAGCCCCAGCCCTGTCACGGCCCTTTCAAACACATTGGAGAGGCAATTGGCCCCCTGTGCATTCTGTTACCGCAGAGCAGCGAAGACTCTGCCTGCCGCTGGGGAGGGTCCCAGTAGGCTCCTGAGGCCACGGTGGACGACTGAACCCTCCCCGTCCTCATCGTAAGTGTGCAGGTTTGCTGACTCACATCATAGAGAAAGAATTTTTATGACCTGTCAATCAGAGGCATAAATGGGTTTAAAAGGCAAAATTTTTAAAGTTCTAAGAAATAGACTCTGGGCCCTCAAGAGAGAGGGGAGTTTTCTTTTGGAACTGGAAACATTTGTTTCTCTTAGAGAGTGGAAACCTATGGAAAAGGTGACCCTCAAAAGGATTCTGGCCCATTTTATAGGTATGAGTTCAGTTGTTG